>CAAKMY010035458.1:0-29461 GCA_901111285.1 Corrigiola litoralis | reverse complement strand
CCTAGGCGAAGGCGCAAAGCGAAAGCGCGCGTCTTTCGTAGGCGAGGGGCATCTAAATTGCTAAAACCACAAAAATGAATTGTAGAACATAATTTGAACTTAAACAAGGAGTAGAGGTTGAATAAACCCTATACCCCTATCTAGACTTTATCAAGTGGCTGTAAAAAAAAAAAAAAATTAAAAAATGGCTTTAAAGCACAGTAGCAGAAGGGAAAAAAAAAAATTTAAAAAAAAAAAAGAAAAACCCACCCAAACAAGCTGAGAAAGAAGAGAAATAAAAAAGAAAGAGAACACTTCGATGAGAGAGAAGATGAAAAGAAAATAAAAAAAAAAACCAGAAAACAAAAAGCAAAACTGCCGGCCAAAGAATCGCAGATCTACACAAAATGGTTTGAAATTTGTAAAAAGGAGTCCGGAATTGGACTGGGAGGGGCATTTCCGGTCGGAAATGACCATTTTCTGCCGGTAAAAGCCGCCGATTACCGGTCAACGGTGGTTGACCGGCCATTGACCACCATTGACCGGTGGCCGACGGCTGTTTCCGGCACCAAAAAAAGGTCTTTTCCGATCGAAAATACCCCTCCCAGTCCGATTCCGGACTCCTTTGTTGCAAATTCTAATCAATTTTCCATAGATCTGGGATTTTATACCTAGAACACCAAAAAGCCCCATAAAGCGCCGCTTTGCGCCTCAGGGTGAGGCGCGCGCCTCCAGCCACCTTGCCGCCGCTTCTCGGAATCGCCTTCGCTCAGCCTATAAAAGCGAAGAGGCTGGCGCCTCGGTGCGCCTAGGCGCGCTTTAAGCGCGCTTTTTACAACTAAGCCTTCCCTAATCTCTCTTCTCCCTCCCTCCTCACATTTCATTAAGTACCTCAACCTTTTCTTAGATGCAACCAACCATACCTACAAAGTCACACAACTTTCGTGCACCATGAGTCTATGACAGAAACCCGCACCGACCACGTCCCCCTTATTTCCGACAACAGACTCTCACTATAATCCCAAATCCTCGGATTTCTAACCCCCTATTTTAGGGGTAATGATGGTTGCGAATCACTTGATGTGGTCGGAAATCGTTAGATAAGACCGGGTAAAGGTTCCGGCGGCATCATATATGGCCCTATCTTTGACTCCTGGAACTTTATCTCATTTTTGAGAAAAAAAAAATCATATAGAACCAGTTCAGTGTTATTGGTGGCATGAAGGTGGAGTAGTTGATGAGTATAATAGTGGCAGTGGGTGAGTCTTGGACTGATGTGTAGCGGTTATAATGGGGGAAGGGCACAGAGACGGTGTTTATGATGGAGTATGAGGAAGTAATAATGGAGGTGGGATTACAGTGGGTAATGGCATTAATGGGTAGTGGTAGAAGACGTTCTTTTACACTTTATGTGGAAATATGATTAACAGACAACAAATATTTCAAAGGGGTATGAATGCAATTTACAAAAACTTGACTTATGCACTAGGTGCATAGGATAGGAAAACCGATAGATCAAATCTACATTGCAAAAAAATTGAGTAAATCAAATACAAGGACAGCAGATACTACCCTTTCCTTGAATCTAATTCTTACGGGAAAAGCCTCTGAAGAAAGTGAAAAAGAAAAAAGTCTAGGTCTTAGGAAAGAACCTAAAATTCCAAGACAAGAGGTATAATATCAAGGAACGGGATGCACAGCTCTCTCGTTCCTTCTATGTTCCTAAGGCAAGTGTTAACTTTAGACTGATGGGAAGTAGTGCTTTCTTTTTTCACAAAGACTCGTTTTACCCAATATATGAATATAAAAACTACTTTCCCACAAAGCGGAAAGGCTAGTCACGGATTCCAGCTATCCTACAACAATTCACGGGTGAATTTTCTTAGGGGAGGGTCCTCCACGCTAGAAGGTATTAAGAGTTCGAAAGACATCACCCTGCCCAACCCTCCCCCCTCACGGTCTCAACCCACCCAAAAAAAAGATAAAAAAAGAAAAACTTTATCGACTTGTTTGGGCAATCAAAAACCAGTCCAGTAGCTAAAGCTGTGTCACAAAAAATATCCCCCACTCTCCCGTTTATTAGCACATATATATTAGTAGAGTTTCTAGATTATACCACCCAGCCTAATAAAGTTTAGCTGGTATCAAGCAAGCTTTTTGTGGCTAACACACAAAAAAGAGCCAGCTGGGCTTATCTCTTGGAACATCTGCATTCTACAATCAAGACAAAGGCTCGAATCTTTATATCTCCTAGTCATGCATGAAGCATTTCAGGTTGTAGGACCTAGGTGAGCTAAATTTAATAACTTCCTTAGTAGCCTCTACAATATAAAACCAACCTCTACCTAAAAGAAAACAGCAAATCAGGCATGGAGAAGTACAGTTCGGGAGGTACCTCATATTGACACTCATCAGGCAAGACTGCAGCTGCAATCTACAATACACATGACAAGAAGTCAGCAACCGGCAGAAGAACAAGAACCCCCCCCCCCCCTGCATCATATAAGTTACGATATTTGTAGTAGCAGCTATCTGATAACCACGTAAACAGTGTCAGACACATAAAAAAGGCAATCACCAGGAATATTCAAGCCTGAGTTCAAGCCTTGATCAACATAAACTTTACAAGCTAAAAGACAGACAAACATTGAAGATCAAGCATGACAGCCATTTTCATAGAAGTTTCTAGCAACTGATGCCATGTTTTGATTACTTGAATTTTAAAGAAAATACATTAATCACTGTTGTAATGAATATCTAGAAACAAAAGCAGATGATGACAAGCCACATCCTCCACTTTCTAGAGCCAAGTCCTCCAATATCACATTAACCTAAACAGATTACAAGATGGGAAAATGCTGTAATTTAAAAGAACAATTAACCACTACTTTGAATCAGATACTATACTATAGAACATACAGCCTAGTAACAAAGACATTTTTCATTGGTGAATTGTGATACATGGTAACAAGGTGCACACAGGGTGGCAACCAGGGTGGTTACCAACTTGATAGTCACCTTCTCACATAACTTTGGGTATTTCAAAAATAAATGGAAAATCATTCTGAGAGAATGGGCATGAATTTGGTAACCACCGGGTGGTTCCATATGATTTTCCTTTCAACAACTCTTTATAGCGGCACCAAATATTAGGAACATTCAAAAATAAGATCAAGATAATAAAAAACGAAATCAATGGTAATACCCATGGCCATACAGACAAAAAAGAGGTATATCCTCCACGTTGTAGTAGGACTACTCTCCTTTCCCTATCATAATACAGCAGTTGAGGTTTTTTTGCTCACTTTTTCTTTATGACACCTAAGGCAATGTGAATCCCCAGTGCTGCAATGAAAGGCTAACACTACTGTCTTAGGGCAGTTTCCGCCTAGCTCAAGCCATACATACATCTTCAAAATATCCTTAATGGATGATCTATGCCACATTAAACTTCTTTCTCAACGAACTCATGCATATTTTACTTCACTTCATTTCCAGAGGTAGACTGGAAATCACTGAGCACATGTGATAGCGTTTAGCAAAAAATGATGCATGGCATATGCCACTTACTGTCTTCTTTGGGTTTCTTTCTTTTCTTATATTGTTGAACAACACATACTAGGATTACGTACTCCACCCTAGTATTTGTTTATCTGGCCTTTGTATGACTTTGCTGGACTTCCGCAAGGTCATCAACAACAGGACTATATTAATCTGAAGGTTAAGTGATTATATATGTGCCTCTATAGGTTCGTTGTGGACTTGGTGCTGTATTTGAGGGAACTGACCTCTCACTTGAGAAAGTACACTGATCGTGATCAGCTATGGTAGTTAAGGACTAAATAGGGAAGGATATAGACTCAACTTCCTTACTGAATCACTCCACAAACTCTTGGGCACACTCACAGAGAGATAAAACTAGAATGAAAGAGAAGCAGACAAAACACTAGCCACTAATATTCATCAACTTTTCAGCTGTGTTTTCTCAGGAGTACATATGAGCTGATTTTATCGCTCATAAGTAGCCTACTTGTTGCACTCGAGTTCTGCAACTTGAAACAAAAGGAAATGAAAGAAATGCTTTGCACAAACAGGCTGCTGCAACTGGAATCCAAGCAGATGCTTCCTTAGGTATGAATGCAACTGCTTGCTTCCCACTCAGCTTTTCTTTAGTTTTACCTTTTGTTTGTTTCACACAGTTATTGAAGCAACTTGAAAAAGGCCAAAATTGGACTGAGCATAGTTAAGCTAATCACTTAACTACTCTCAAATACCTTACTCATTTACTTTGATCATTAAACACCTTTGTTTGACTCTGTTGCCCGTAAGTTTGGTTACTGACAGAGATAGGGCAAGTCGAGCCAGTTGTTCTATCTTAAGTTGCCTGCTTCCACTCTCGTAAGCTTGAAAGTCCCTCCTTTTTACTCGCACTATAACAATCTCCCTAGTGGCATCAGACTTACTCCCTCCGTCCCAACCATTTCACCCCATTTGTTTTTTGACACTATATTGGATCATATGTGAGCTTCAATAACTCAAAAACTAAAATTGTCACAAAAATATATAAAAAAAAAATATTTGGATTTGTCTTGAAAAATACTCACATGGTATATTTTTTAAATTTTTTTAGATTTTATTTTTTGATTTATTGAAGGTCAAAATACCACCTTGACAAATGTGCTAAAGCAAATGGGGAGAAATGGTTGGAACGGAGCGATAAGCTCATAGCACAAATATATATGCTCCCCTTTCTCAGACCATCAATGGTTCATATCTGATTCTGTGCAGATTCAGCTAATGACTTTTTCATCATCTCGTAAAACCTATTGAGTCTGACTGAAACTAGACTACCAGCAATCTAAATACTCACGGCCTCTCTCATCATATATGTATTCCGCTATTGGCTATAATTTGGTTATTTTGTTACTTTATCAGTTGATTTTTAAAAGGTATGTCATTTGAAAATTATTCACTAAGTACAGCTACTCAAGAAAGCACTGAAAATGCACGAGAAAGAGGAAACTAAAGGTAGCAACCAAAGCATTGTGAAGCTTTATGAAGCATCAAATCTTTTCTTTCAAACCCATTCAACCTGCAACCGCTATGGCTTCTTAGATGATCACATGTTAGACAAAGAAGCACAACCTAGAGGAGGATTATGTTGGATAAAAAAAATTCAGAATTGTATAACAGCATGAGATACTTTCCTTATTGAACGAGACCACAATATATTAGAATCAGTAGCGCAGAAAATAAGGTTTTACTACCCCAAAGCAGCAACATGAATCAACACGCGCAACTAATATGAAGTGGAGAAGCGGAGGGGTTCTGGCTTTTTATATGGGGGGAGGGGGGGGGTGTACCATCATTGTTCGGAGAAAACAGAAGCACATTCAAATCTCCTCCATGACATGTCTACATCACTAAATGGCTAAACATCAGTTCATCATGCAAGTTGAGCCCACCTAAATTAAGCAGGAATAGTCAGCTAGAAAACCAAGAGGTCCATCTTCTTCAGAAACATCATGTAGCCATCACCTAACACCATCTCCAACAATGTTTAGCTATAAAAAAAGCACAAAATCACCACCAAGGCTATGTTTGCCACTAAGCACCAAGTATTGAGGAATGAGGATCAGTATGTATACACGGTATACCTCTTTTGTTTTCTAGCTAATCAAATCTTGAGCAATCATTTTAATCCATCATCCAAGTAACAACATTCAAAGAATATTCTTTCAATAAATGTAATTCTACGTCATTAATAACATGAACTCAATAAACCTCCTGGGAAAGGGACAAAATAAATATGCAATATGACTTACCTCTGCATCTAATCTTAGCCAATTTCTAGACATATCCGTGGTCGTCTTAGAGCATATGGGACACCGGTACCTAAGTCATGAAAATGACACCTTAAATAAAACAAACAAATGTATACACAGCCATAATTGTTTTTAGATACAAGGATTTTAGGAAAATTAATATAAAACTTAAAAGCACCACACATTAGCTTTGCCGAGCTTCAAAGATAATAATATTTTACCAGAATTGAACACTAAAAATTCATAAATGTCCAATAAAGATCTTATGATATTTTGCATTGATAGAAAGTTAAAGACAAATTCATAAAAACAAAACAGTAATCGAGATCCTCTGAGAAAATATACAAACAGCTACTGAAACAAAAGTTACGAAGATATTTAAGAAGAATCTACGATACCCAGCGTCTTAGAATTTGTAACAATTAATAATGGGGTTTCATAGCCAACGAGGCAAAGAACTAACTTCTTATTCAACATTAAAGAACAAAGCAGAAAAAATTGCTGGCCATTTCTCTTATGGAAAGAAGTTACTTGGACTTAATATAACAAGATCAAACATACTCCCTCTGTTCCAGTCAATTCTCCCCATTTGCTTTTTGGCAATATAGAGAAGAAAACCTCTTTCAATGACAACAACCCTTTCTTTGGATATGGGGGGTGGGGAGGGGAGGGAGGGGTGTTAAGCGACAAAGAATACCAGGAGGCTCAATGAACAGTGCAAGACAAAGTTTTGCAATAATCTCAAGACTTATTCTTGGATAATGATCAGAGTTTTGAAGAAGAAAACCATGCAGTCTCATATGATATGAATTTGACAAATCACTAGGCAAAATTTTGTTTCTGTTCTTGCAGACTTCAAGTGTACTTTCCAAAAGCTATGTAGAAATCTGAGTACTTCAGCAATCTTTTGGAATTTCTTTATGGGTCTTAAACTATGAACAATCATATTTGAGCAGAAAAAAAAATTCAATAGATTTAACTAAGAACAAAATGCCTACATCCAAAAATAAAAATAGCTACAATGGGCTTACTGATCCTTATTTAACATCTCTGTGTAGCAGTCCACGTGTATTGTATGACCACATCTCATAACTGTTGTGCCTTTGACTGAGTCAAAAAGATACTGTCAACAGAATAATAGATGGTCAGTAGATGACAATCAAATTTCCGTATGCATAATACGGTCAGTGAATAACTGCTCAAATATGAGAATATAACTATGGAACGTGTAACAGCCGAAATCTTTGTACTTAAACATCAGACCTCATAGCAGATAGGGCAACAATTCTTCATGGCATTCTCAACGCATGAGTGATTATCACGCAGACCCATTGAATAGCAAGACCCTGCACTTTCAACAGAATAATTTTAGGAAGAAAAAAATTGAAAGTTCATTTAGTGGGCAGGATATAAAATACTCAAATAGTACAATCCCCTCACCCCCAGCTCACCCAACTCTGCCTTCTAAGATTCAATATTCACATATTTCAATTATTCAACATGCTTTCAGGTCTCAATGCAATTAGCATAAAATCAGAGAATTGGCATTATTGATCCGATGAATTAGCAATTGAGTTTGCAGATAAACTTGGGCTATACAATGGCAACCTCTCATTAATCAAGATGTGGACTGTTACCACTTCAATGCTAAAATGACCTCGAGAATAGGTATTCATTACAACAGAATCTTAACTACAGTATGACTTCGAGTTACACCATCAACTAGCTCATCACAAGGGCCAATAATTCAATATATGGAAAAATGTACTCGAATAATCAAGGGAGCAGCAAACTGGCTCGTCTCTGACTAATAAAGTGTACCTGTCTAAGGCACAGTCCACGTGATGGGCAGCATCACATACTACAACATTTACATCGACATTGCCCCAATGGGCCCTAAAGCGGCTTCGGTCCTCACAACTCCAGAGAGACCAATGTGTACAATTAGCAGCTATGCCAATGACGTGTACAAAGGATCACATATCATTAATTTAACATAAGAACACAGCTAACTCAGTGCAATATAGCTCAGACTCTATACAGCATAGTATTCTTCAGCTCCTGACTACTGTGCTAACTACTTCAGTACATTTATGCTTCTTAAAATCCCGAATCTAGATTGTCCTAGAAGCACACTTTTAGAAGAGGAGTAAACTCTAAATAGTCGAAGGAAATGCTTCCCGTGTTAACGAGATGATTCCCATGTCATATAGAAGTTGAACCGAGGTGCCTAAGAAACATGCAGAAAAAGATGAATTTACAGCACCATCAGAAATTTATAACAGACCGAAGGTAGCTTGGTAGTCTCAGATGAATTTACAGGCCTCTTTTTCAGGTTTTGTGCCCCATGAATCACTTTCTCATAAAACTACACCATTGTCCTTTACTTAGCTGATGAGGCTGGCAAATGTGTCCAAGACCTAAGTATTATTGACTACCACCAGATATTCTGGTAACCAACAAAACTCGGAAGAAAAGCCACAGCAACCTCAGTTAGGTGAGATAATAAACAAGGAGTTCTATAGGCCCATAGTATAAAGTTCAAAATAAAGTTCCCTCCGAGAACCAACTGGCAGCAGGCATAGCCCACTAGACTTACGTATCATAGCTCGTAAGTTTCATCTTTCAGAAGTTTCATCTTTTGATGTGTGACAATGGCTCAAACATGCACATAACACACTTACACAAGACAACAGCTAAACAATATTTGTTCTCTTGGGCTTTCCTGTAAAAAAAATTGACATATTTTTGACTAATTAAATAGCATTATAGCTCCTACATTAAACAAAAAGGCTCAGGAAATAAAGTGCACAAATCAGACAGTAGAACCTCACCCTGGGCTAAACAGAAGCATTTAAGTTCATTGCCTCACTAGCATTGACGCACTAAGGAAACGGAATGCACCAAATATCACTGATACACACAAACTTCTACAAAGTTAATAGTGCTTAATAATTGCATTGGATGGGTAATGTTCTCCACAAGAGCTATAATCTAACTAAGTGACAAGGATTCTGTAATGCACGTAAATTCGGAGAGTTCATCTTGTTTATCGGCTAATTTGAAGAGAAGCGTTCTACAATATTGGTAACAGGGTACCAAATGCATGGCCCCTTATGATTGGAAAACTTCAATCAAATAGAATAACACAATTATACTCCTCTTTGCTGCGTACTAATGCTGTCTATTGTTTCTCTCCAACTAGTCAGTTTATTACAATGTAACAATCATAGTAAAAGGGCCAGAGATCTGAGCAGATTCTATCATGTCAAGTGCTCAGCTGTACTTTCAGTATCATACATAGAGATGATTTAATTCACCAAGCAACCCCCTCCACCCCACCCCTTCTAATATTCTCGTCAAAGTAAATCACATTCTGCCTTGCCTATGAGGACAGAGCTTTGGTGCTAATTTATAGGTTCAGCCTTCCCAACATACAATTTCTACCTTTTGTTTAGCCTCAAAATTATAAAAAAGAAGAACCCCCTCCGGAAATCTTGGCTTTATTATAAGGCCTTACTAATTTCCATAGCACACAAATTCTACCCCCTTACCTCACTTTGAGTACACACAACTAAGACAAGACTTTGATATCCTCCTATAATTTTAAGACAAAGACTCCACCAAAATATTAGGCAAACAACCATAGTCAAAGATTAGATAACCACATCACATCCTGCAGACTCCAGTTACATGACTGAAGAAAAGCTATATCCAAGATACACAGTTGCATGAAAGGAAAGAGTCAACTGAAAAAGATAGATCTCTAGTAATAGCCACTCTACAACAAACTTCAGATCGTCCAAAGGCGTAAATGAGTCACTAGTTCGGAGCTTTATAAACCTGTTCAATAGAACTATGTTCCTTTTGTGGCAAGTTTAGGCCGACACAAGTTCGGACAAGGCATTCTCAATTAAATAAAACTAAAATCTTAACTAAATAGAGCCTCATGGGGATCGTTATTATTAGATTCCTATCATGCTAGCAAACGATTCAATTTCCATGACCCGTCCTTCAAAGTTACTTCCATGTCACACATTAATTCAAAGGCAACAAGAGAACGATAAAGAAAGGCAAAATTTCAGTGGTTGGCACAAAGCTTACATGCTTGCTTCTCCCAGATGGAAGCAAAAAGAACCAACTAAGAGATTTTGTACAACTTACAGCGTACTGTAAAGTGTTCAGATAGAAAAATAAAACATTGTCAAGGAACAGAAAAGCTTTAGACGACAAGAAGTCACTATAACATTACAGCCTAGATAGAATATCAGCTCTCTATCATGCTTCCCTAGAGGCTTAATGACTAAACTTAATAATTTAATCAACTTACACCTTTGCAAAGATAGCACATGTACCTCTACATCAGCACTAACATATATTTCAAGTTCTCTCAGTGCCCCCCAACAAAAAAGTTCAAAAGAATGAATAATAATGGAGCGTCAACTGAGCAACAATGAAAGAGCTCAGAGAATGATTAAATAAGCTCACATAAAGTGACAACTGACCATCCTGTTCAAGATCAATACAGGTTATCAATAATAATGAGACAACGAGGACATACCACACTTCTTGCAGTGGAAAAAGTTCTCACGACCGCCGACCCTGAAATATCAAGATTTGAGTGAGCATTATTGTTGAATTGAAGAGGCAAGATAAAACGTTATAGCAACCACAAGAGAAGGTAAGAAACATTCAGCTAGCTCACCTACAAATCCCACAATCGTCACAATGAAATTGCTTTTTATCAACCTGCAGCAAGAACAAAAAGGATTACAATCCCCTCGAAAGAAAACACACAATAAATAAATATAAAAATTATGTCATTGAGGATATTGGCCATCAATTACTCCCATCAATTAATCCCAGTACCTGATCATCATAAAACCTGCAAACCTCACAAAAGTATTCCCCCATGTTAACCTCGCATTTAATGCAAACCTTCGCTACCTGGACATAAAGAGAGAGCATAAGCATACGCCACATAGAACCCGAATGTCAAAATAAGAACTACATTACTCTCTCAATTTGTAAAAAATTATAGCACTACTTGATCGCTACTTCATTATCGTAACTGTAGTTGCTTATATCTTAGAAAATTAGGGTTCACAAGTATTGGAACTCCACTATTCAAAAATGTAAGGTGCTTTACCCAATCACCTATGTTAATTCATCAAATTTCTTTCCCCGCTTTCAAAGTGCTTCAAGCCGACATTATTATGAACGTAAAAGCCACCTTGGTTACAAAAATATATTATATACCCTCGCTTTCGCAATGTGATAACTCCTAAGCCATCATTGAGATTATACAGTCACTCACATCACATGATAACAATACAAAATTCTGTCGGTTTCGAAATGCCATAACAACTTCAAAACAAGGAGTATCAACATTAAAACCACGCCTAATTAACAGAAAGTACTGCAAAATTTACCAGTCTAACAAACTCCAGCTTCGAAAGATTAATCGCATTAATAAAGAAAACCACAAAAAACTTGAAAACAAATAAAATCTCACCGGTTGCTCAGTGTCACAAACTGCACAAACAACCTGCAAAGAAAACAGAAAACGATTCTCATCAAGTACTAGCATTTAATTAAAACTAAATCATAATATATTATATAAGAAGAAGGAAAAGTTAATTACTCGTTGAACATCTTGGCGAACAAGCTCGTGATGCTCCTTAGGATTACTCAATGAGCTCTATTATTCCAAACACACAAAAATCAATCAACCAAAACAAAATTCAACAATAAAACTCCAATAAGACAGTCCTACAATACAACAGGAATTAACCTCATAAAATTGTAAATTAAAAGCGCACCCCGCAAATTACAAGGTACGCCTGAGAGTACACACTCTCAATTTATATTTACGGAATTTTTATGTACCTTTCATACTTTTTGGTGCACATCTTATAAATTAGAAAAAATACAAAAGACCGTCTACTCTTACAATAAATGAAGACGAGTTATATTTAAGGTATTTTTATATACCTTTCGTACTTTTTTTGTGTACATATTATAAATTATAAATACACAAATTCTTAAAAGAGACCGTCTACTTCTATAATAAATGTAGACGAGGTCAAATCAACTTAAGTTTCTCACAAGCCCAAGTCAAAAGAGAGATATTATCTCTTTATTGGGTCAGCATGGTTCCGTCTACTTTTATCATAACAGTCAACGGTCAAACAGTCAATGGTCAAAGGAACACGAGAAATACATAAAGGTACATAAAAGTAAATACGCACTCTCAGAAAGTATGCAATAAGCAAAATAATAAAAAAGGAAAAGGGACCGGACCGTGGCGTCGTTGTGGCAGTGGCGGCAGGTGAAGACGCGGTTACAACACGGCGCGAGAATTCGGCACCGTCTTCTGTAATGCTCGCATCCATGGCTGAGTTTACCGAAGTCGTGGCGGGGTGTGGGGACCGTGGGTTCTTCCGACATTGATGCGTGTTATTCTTGTTGGTTGGTTTGTTGGTTGGGTGCTTGAGCCTAAGGTTAGTTAAAGGAAGGCTAATATGCAACACACGTAAATTGAACCTAGTACGGTACAATTAAAATGACAAAAGGTAGAAGAAATTAAGGTGAGAGCACATGTTTTCGGGGCACCTAATAATTTACCGTCCTGGTAGGAAGCTAGAGCTGACAATTGGACGGGACAGGACGGGGCGGGGCGAGGCAGGTGGATTTCAGGTCGGTTATCTCGGATTTAGCAAGAGCTAACTAAAATTGACACGATATGATAACATGACACGAAATTAGCGGGGTTGGGTTGACGTTGGTCGATAATAGGACCATATACACATGTATATGGAGTATCATATACATATGGGGTTAAAAAAGAGGGTGGGTAATATAGTAATTTGTTCTTTTATTTCTTTTTAACCCCATATGTATATGATATTCCATATAAATGAGTACATGGTTCATGTATTGGACGTTGTTGGATTATTTAAGTAATTGGGTCGACACGAACCAGATACGAAATTAATAAGGTTAGATTACGTTGTTATTTGGTTTTATCTTATTGTTGATGAATTTCGGAAGAGAATAGATTCATATATAGAATAATAGAAGATTAAAAGGAATATGACTAAAAAAAAGGTGGAATAAACAAGGAAAGTACATACATAAGGGCAAGTATTTTCCGAATAAAAGAGCAAATCTTAGAAGAGAATAATAGGAAAAACAAACAAAAAAAAAAGGAGAATACGAAACTATAGACGTGTGGTGTGAAAAATCAGAAATGCGCAACAAAACAAAATCTTCGCGTTTCAATTGATACCTCCCTCACTCCCTCTCGCTCACTCCTATGTTACCTCATGTTAAATAGGTTTTAGGTTGTAAAACTTGAAGTTGGTTTTCGGTTAAGCATCGGGTCGGGTTCGGTCAAGTCGGTTTCAAGTGATGATGTTCTCAAGTTGCATTCGGTTAGGTTTACTTTGCCAACCCTAGTTTTAGTCTCAAACTTAATTGAGACAGTGTCACCAAAATTTTATGGCTAACCCCATATAGAATTACCAAAATATCTGTAATTTATGTACCTAAAAGATCAGCTACCCCTTCTTCTAAAGTCCTAAGATCAACTACCCTAATATCTTAAACCCTAATATCCACTCATGTAATGGTTTTTGTAGGCCAAAAGGAAAATCATTATATTAAAATTCTTGTAGTATTTTATACCAAATGACTTTATATTGATTATTTCCGAACTTTTAAAGTTTTAAAAGTTTATGATGGATTTAATAACACTAGTTTTAAAGTGTTCGGGTTTTGTTTTGTATTAAAAACCTCTTTGCGCTAGTATTGCATCATTGATGCATATTTGGGCTAAGGAAAGAGACAAGATGGGCCTAAAGTCCTAAACCCATCCCCTTTCCTACTAGAAACCGTCCATGGGACTTATTAAACAAAAAAAATTCTCTCTCACTCTCAACACATCAAACACATGCTACTTGGAGAAGCCTAGGGTTTTTGCCTATCTTCTTCATTTGCTCAAAACACCATTGTTTTGCCTCTAAGTTTTTGGAAAGTCACTTAAAATCGGTTAGGTATACATATGCTCACCTTCTAGGCCATGAAATGTCCTCTCAAACCCAACTTTTATCTACTCAAAAACTTCACTCAAACGCACCACCAAACTGCTCGAAAATCACCCCTCAAACACCCTTGTACATGCGCTTAAGTGGCTCGGTTTCGCCCTCCTCATGCTCTTGCTTATCTCGTACAATATAGGGTCTAATAATGTGTTTGAGTGCTCTTATTTTTGAGCTAGTTTACAGTAGGAAATGATAAATTCAAGCCATAGCTTGTTTGTTCAAGTTGAGAGAGAAATGGTGAAGTAGAGTAGAGAGAAAGTTAATGAAAATGAGAGTGTTTGTGTGTTGTTGTTTGTGTGTGTTATACGTGAGGTATGGGGATGGTTTAGGGCTTCCTTGTGCTCAGGAAAGTGTATAAGTCCCCTATAAGCTACCCAATGTTCCTTACATAATCTCAAACAAATCCCCCTCTTAATGGGGTATAATCATGTTGTTCCTACAACACTTAAAATTGCCCAATGCATGAGCTAGTCTCCATAACTTCCACACTCAACCTATACCACCTTAATTATTGTAGTAGACTTCAAATTTTCATTTTTCTTCAGCTCTCATAGCCCCCTTAATTCGACTAAGCTAAGAAAATCAACAATTTGTACACTTTGTACACCATGCGCATAAAATCACAATTTAATCTAAGATTGCTAATCTCAATTAAACACAATTTTATTCCAACTCTTTATGGACTAATATCATGAATCATAATCATTCCATAACTTTTCATATGGAACCAAATCAAGCTTCATAGCTCACAAGTCCTATAAAATTAACTCTAAAAAAATCCTATAATTTTATAGAAATCCTACCAAATGATTTCTAAATTATAAAATTAACTAGGCACATCCCATCTAACATATAATGATTTTACAAATTGAAATCACAAAAATTAGTTGCATAATTTAGCCTCTGGCTAAGTCTACACAATCGCGCACATAAAATGATAAAAGCGCAAAAATTATCACTAACCCTAGCTTAGCAAAAATAAGAAATCTCATCTAATCATAACCTAATCAATATTAATAAAACGGAAATTTAATGGTGTACCTTTGAACTTTGACGTAATGCACTATGTACCCCCCGTTTTGAACAAGGGTACACTGTACCCCTGAACTTTTGCTGTTGGTATTTTGGTACCCCTACATTAACAGATGTTAACAGGCATGACAAAACCGTTGGTTAGGTTTGTCAACTGATGACGTGGCACTAACTAACTGATGACGTGGCATGGATGACATGACATTCTTTGAAAAAAAATAATTTAAAAAAAAAAATCCAAAAAAATATTCTGATGACGTGGAAGTGGATTTGTAAAAGAAATTTTGTTCAAAAGTTTGCATAAGGTATCCCTATATTTTCAAAGTACGGGAAATGGTACCCCTGAACATTTTCAAATAGTGCAACTAAATACCCCTATATTTTTCTCGCTAAAGAAAGCAATAGGTCGACCTTCTTGGCTTAGGATTGTACCAATGTCAACTCTAGAAGCATTACAATAAACTTCAAATACTTTATCAAAGTCGAGTAAGGCAAGAATTGGTGCCACTAGCTAGGATCATTTTCTTCAACTCTACAAAGCTCAATTGAGTGGACAGGGTCCACTCAAATATTTTTTTCAATACCTCTTTGATAAAGGCGACAATGCTGCTAAAGTTCTTGACAAATCGATGGTCGAAGGATGCTAGTCCATGTAAACTGTGAACATCATGGATTGTTTAAGGGGTAGGCTAACTGATTATTGCCTCAGCCTTGCTAGAATCCAACTCGATCATGTTGTTCGAGACAATATACCCAAAAAACACCACTTTATCAGTGAGAAAGTGACATCTCTTAAGATTATCATATAAGTTTTGTTCTTATAGGACTTCAAAGATTTGGCAAAGATGCTCCAAGTGCTTCTCACAATATCTATAGAAAACCAAGATATCGTCGAAATAGACAACAACAAATTTTCTTGTAATTATTCGATCACCAACATTTGTATCATCAATATAAACACTTTGAGTGTATTTAGTTTGAGATATTATCTCTCCTACCATTGGTGGTGTATCTTTTGCCAAGGTTCCCACTATTTAGTTCATATTTGTGGTGTGACTATATCTAGGAGTTAAGGAGTTTGTGTTGTCAGAGCGACCATCCGACATGGTGTTTTAGGCCAAACTATCTTAACCCCACCCAACTCGACGTAATACATGTCAAAAAAAACCTTTGACTACCATTTTAGTATACTACAAATAATTCGTTAAAAAAATGAACCTTTCATGGTCAAATTAATACGAAAAATAATTTCATACTATTTTTTTTTTTAATTTTCAACCATATAGTGTGAGAGGAATTTATAGATAAAATCTTGACCTCGATAAGTAAGAACGACAAGTACTAGAGAATTAGACCGAAAGCATTTTGATCAACCGGTAAGAGGTTGTTCTAGTTTAATCAGAGGTCTTAGGTTCGATGAAGAGCTTTGCCGCCCTAGTGTCAAAAACTTTGAGGAAGAGCTTTGCCGCCCTAGTGATCCTACTCAACTCGAATCCGAACTATACCAAATGGTTAATGAAAAATGTCCTAAAAAATCAGAAGGAGTAAAAAATCACCACTATAATTCACAACAATAATAACTCTACATCAAGTTGTACAACAAAAATATTATTCTTAACTTGCAAAAAAAAAAAAGTAAATATTATTTTAGTTATTAATTATAAATTGACAATAATACCTTCCTACTCCCTCCGTCCCAGTCAATTCTTTACGTTTGTATTTTCACATATATCGAGGAGAGACGTAGACCATCAATAACTCAAATTATGTAATTGAGAAAACTATAAATTTAGAATGATATATTTATATTTAAAAGCACTTTTATAAAATTGTATTTTTATATTTTTTTATATTTATATATTTTTGATTTATTAATGGTCAAAATAGCCCCTAAAAAAGTTTGAAAAAACAAACGTAAAAAATTGAGTTTGACAGGGAGTACAATTTTACAATTTCTTAAGTTTTACTGAACCTTAAAAAAAAAAAAACAATTTCTTAAGTTTAAGACAAAAATTCAGACAACAATCTTCCTTCCCTCTTTCCCCCTCCTTGAACTCCTCCCGAAACATTTGTGACAAGGCAGACCAAACATAATCACTAGCACTACTAGTACTAGATCTCAATTGTGCACCTATCAATCAATCAAACCAAAACAAACCAATCAAAATGTTTAAGTTCCTAAAAGGGGTAGTGGCGGGATCTGGCACGGGCGTGAAGGATCTGCCTTACAACATCGGCGAACCTTACTCCTCCGCCTGGGGCTCCTGGGCCCACTCCCGCGGCACTTCCAAGGTCTATATTACCCTTTTACCCTTCCTTATTATCAATATTATTATCATTATCATTTCCCTTTTCTTATAACTCGTCTTTTTTCCTTTTCCTATTATTATGCGATTCGTTATCGAGTTTATTTATTATCTGCCCCTTTTATTCTGGTACTCTGTTTAGCTAATAAGTTGTTATTGTTGCGGGTTATGGACTCGGTCTCGATATTCGTTTGTTATTGGTTAATCATTTCGCAGCGAGTAGCTCTGTGATCAATTAATTATTTTTGAGTTTATTTATCGTCGGCCCCTTTTATTCTGGTACTCTGTTTAGTGAATTAGTTGTTATTGGTCACGGGCACGGTTTCGATATTCGATTGGTATTGGTCAAACATTTCGTAGCTAGTAGCTCTGTGATCAATTAATTATTTATGCAATCCTGAACTGGATTTTTATTCTCGAGTTTATTTATTGTCGGCCCCTTTTATTCTGGTACTCTGTTTAGTGAACTAGTTGTTATTGGTCACGGGCACGGTTTCGATATTCGATTGATTTTGGCTAATCATTTCGTAACGAGTAGCTCACTGATCAATTGTTTATGTATACAATGCTGAATTGAATCTTTATTATCTGCTCCTTTTTTTTTCTGTAACTCTGTTTAGTGAAGTAGGCATTATTGTTGCTGGTTATGGCACGGTTTCGATATTCGATTGGTGTTGATTAATCATTTTTGTAGCAAGTAGCTCTGTGATCGAGCAGTTATAATTCCTTTTGATTGGGATGATTTTACTAATTGATATGTACTTTGTAACCAGTAGCTGGATGAACTAATTGTTTATCTATACAATTCTGAATTGAATCGTTATTCTCGAGTTTATATGTTAACTGCCCCTATTTTCTGTAGCTCTGTTTAGTGAACTAGCTATTATTGTTGCTGATTGCGGGCACGGTTTCGATTTTCGGTTGGTATTGATTAGTCATTTCATAGCAACTGGCTCCGGTCATTGATGACGTGTTTGATTAATGACTTTATAGCGAGTAGCTCGATGATCATTTCGTTGTGAGTAGGTGTGTGATTGGTTAGTTATGAGTGTTTTGATTGTGATGATTTTACTGACTGATTAAATACTTCCTAGCGAGAGCGAGTAGCTAGATGCAGGGGCGGATTTAGGGGGGTTCAAGGGGGTGCAACCAAACCCCTTGACCTTTGGGAAAAAATTGAGAAATGTGTAATTTTGAAATTTTTCGGTTTAAATATAATGAAAAAGATGACACTTAGATCATAAATAGGTCCTTGGCTCATTGGTAGTTTTGAGTACATAGGACCTATGTTCAAGTCCTACTATTAACATTTTTTTGTAAATTTACATTCCGCACCCCCCTGGCCAAATTCCTGTATCCGCCACTGGCTGGAATGCTGGATGATCAAAATATTCTAAACAATTCTGAGTTGAATTTTTATCCTGTAGTTAGTTCTGTTTAGTGGAGGAGTTATTATTTTGTAGTATGATTATTGTTGCTGATCACGGACACTGTTTCGATAATTGATTGATATTGACTAATCATTTCGTAGCGAGTAGCTCCGTCATTGATCACTTGTTTGATTAATGACTTCGTAGCGAGTAGCTGGATGATCATTTGAATCCTTATTCTTGAATTTATTTATCATCTGCTCCTTTTTTGGGTAGCTCTGTTTAGTGAACTAGTTATTTTTGTTGCTGATGGCGGGCACGGTTTTGATATCGGATTGTGATCGATAAATAATTTCGTAACGAGTAGCTCCTTGAGCAATCGGTTATGATTGTTTTAGCTGTGATTATTTTGTTCATAGTTTAATGACTTCGTAGCGAGTAGCTGGATGGTTTGAGTTAATTATGGGGATTGAGCGATGACACTTGAGGGGGAATTGCTATTCGATTTGTTGTTTGGCATTGAGATTAATAGCTTGAAAGGGTGTAGTTGGGTGACCAATCACTTAGGATTGTCTTAATTGTGAGATTTTGAGGTAAGTGTGGGGAATGGTGATCATTGCTGATCGCGGACACGGATATTCGATTGAGATTGATTTAAATAATTTCATAACGAGTAGCTCTATGATTAATAATCTACCGTTGTTTTGACTCTGATGAGTTTAGTAAATGATTAATGACTTTGTAGCGAGAACCTAGATGATCACTTAATTATGATCGTTTCAATTGTGATGATTTGAGTTGTGTATGGGGATTAGACGATGACGCTTGAGGGTGAATTGAACTTGGACTTGGTTTTTTGCTGAGATTAATAGCTTCGTAAGGACTAGGGAGTAGTTGAATGCACCATCATTTATGATCATTGTAATTGTGATGATTCGAGTTAAGTATAGGGATTAAATTATGGCACTTGTGGGCAAATTGAGCTTGGATTTGATGTATGGTTGAGATTAATAGCTTTGTAGGGAGTAGTTGGGTGGTCAGTTACTTAAATTTGTCTTAATTGTGAGAGTTTGAGTTTAAGTATGGGGCTGATTTGCTTGCTTACCGGTGTTGGCGAGTGTCAATTTGACTTGGATTTGATGTTTGATTGAGATTAATAGTTTCATAGGGAGTAGTTGGGTGATCAGTCACTTAGGTTTGTCTTAAATGTGAGAACTTGAGTTAAGTATCGGGATTATGCGCTTGCTTAACCATGGTGGCGAGTGTGAATTGGACTTGGATTTGCTATTTGATTGAGATTCATAGCGAGTAGCTTTGTGATCACGTATGAGTAAATTGGTTATGGTGGTCGTAATTGTGATATGTTGAATGTTAGTGGGGAGAGTTGGGGGCCGTGTGTTTAGGGCTGAGGGTGAGTGTGAACTGGACTCAGATATGATGCTTGATAGTAATAATTTGTAGTGGATGACTTCATAGCGAGTATATATGGGTAATTGCTAGTGAAGTATGATTGTTTTGATTGTGATCATTTAATAAAGCGGAATGAGCAATGACGCTTTCTTAAACGTAAAGGTGAGTGTGAATTGAATTGTGATTTGTGTGTTATATATTTGGGGTTTGGTTATTGGGGTTTGACTCAATGCAAGGCTTGATGGAAGGTCTCAGCTGCCTTAGCGGATATGTAGTTCAGAAAGTCAGGTGGATGCTGTAGGACTATAGTAGCTTTTAGTTGTTTCAGGGTTTTAGGTGCGGGGTGTGTGTGGTCGGGTCTAGTGCTATGCAGAACCAATAGGTTGCATTGTGGTCATAGTGATTCACGTGGAGTCGTGAACTGGAAATAGGGTTGTATGGTGAATCTAGTTTCTCAGGTTGGCAGTATGGGTTAAAGGATAATTGCAGGGACTGGCGGGAGAGAAGAGTTGATTGACTAAGAGGGTCATATGGCTGGGTTGTTTAGGATGCAGATTTGCTGTTGTAGTGTTGTTCGGCACATGATCGGGTGCTTGACCTGTTTATTGTGCTTCACATGGCCTTTGCATGAGGTGATATGGGTTTTTGAAAATTGAGCCCTGCTTGAAGACACAATTTCTCTTTTTTTTTGTGGTTGTTGGAGAGGCTAAGGAGTCTGCCAGTGATAAGTAATAAAAATCACAAGTTTTTGTACAAAGTCAATTCTGGTGTGAAACCTTCCTTTTTCTGGATTTCCTCCTTTTTTGCTTCCATTCCACGCTTCCTTATTTGTTGAGATTCTGTGATTCCACATGTCCATTACCCAATTCTGTTTCTGAGCAACATAGATAGGTACTACGTGTTCTTGTTAGATGTATAGCGCAATCAGAGTTCACTGTCGGTTGATTTTTTTTTTCTTTTTTCATTCGTTGAGAAGATGAGTTATCTGCCTTATAGGCTTTTACATGTTCTTTTCCTTATCTTTCCAGGAAAAGAAAAGAGTAAAAACGTATGCTGAACTCTATTTACTTTGTTGATGATCTATCTATCCTTTCAGGATGATGGTTCTCCAGTTTCAATATTCTCCCTTACAGGAAATGCCGGAGATGGCCATTTAGCTGCTGGTCGCAATGGGGTGAAGCGGCTCCGCACGGTATGTTATTCATCTTACTTTTTTTGCTAAACCTACCCTTACAACACAGACAGTGGGAAGGGGAGGAACAATATCTTTTTTATTATGTCTTATTGGAGGTCACACACAGTCTAAAAATTTTGGCTATTGCTTTTTTTCTGGATGTTTGGAGAAGGGGGGGGGGGGGGGGGTTGATCTGTCAGTCTATGATTACTTTAACCTTCTCTGGACGTTTATTACTTCCCAGTGTCACAGAACTTGCTAAATGCTCTTCAAACATGAAACGAATTATGTGATGGAGTTTGCTGCCCTTAGGTGTGCAGATGTCTTTGGGGTGGTAGCAAAATGAAACGCGACTTCCAAACTTGATTTTCTCAGTTTAAAATGGATTCGATGGGTTCTGTAAAACCATTACATACAAGAAAAATGTAGTCACATTTCTTCTTTTATGATGATGCTTGCATAGTTGCATGTTCTTGAGTTGGGATGTGTTGTGATGATAATTAAGCAAGTTTACTTAGACACTGCTCTAGATGACCATGCCTTACATGAACTGACATGTATATAATTTGGAACGGTTATTCGGTTAACCTCAATCTTGTAGACCTCTCTAAATTTTTAGAATGTAATTGTCATTAGTCTTGAGCAGGTAGATGCCTCTAAATAAGCTCTGTAACATACAAAAGTGGGATAACTTTCTGGTATAGAGTCGTCAGCCAAATCAGCATTTACCATGTGCCAAGTTTGTGTCGTCAGAGACATGAAACCATGGCCATGCATGGATAATGGGATTGTTTCCACATATTAAGATGAACTGCTCCTTTTCATAGGCCGGATTACGTGGAAGTCTCGTCATTCTTGAACTGTGCAAGTAAGGTTTTTTATAATATTCAGCTGGATCAGCATAGCAAAGAGGGATAAATTGCGCTGTATATTGATGAATTGCT
The DNA here is from genome assembly GCA_901111285.1 of Corrigiola litoralis. Lineage (NCBI taxonomy): Eukaryota > Viridiplantae > Streptophyta > Magnoliopsida > Caryophyllales > Caryophyllaceae > Corrigiola > Corrigiola litoralis. The sequence continues at coordinate 7,316 of CAAKMY010035458.1, read as the reverse complement.
CCGTTTGTTGCTCCGAAATCACCTGGAAATCCTGCCATGCTAGTAAGATTTAGTAAAATTCTCCTCTGAGGTGGATGTTGTCGATTAATTGCCTCAATGTGTAATCTCCTTTACCTCTTGCTCATTCCATGGAGACAAAATTCTCCTTTTGCATTTAGTGGTCTTCGTTTTATATTTTTAGTGCTCAAGATTGGTGTTATTTCTAGATCAATCTATGAAAGTGGGGGTTACTTAGATCTTGGGTTTAACATCTAGGATTATAACTCGCTAGTGGCCTTGTTGAAATGTATCAGTGAAATAGTTTGCACTGTCATTCTCGATAACTTGGATTCACTTCGGGTAGGTTTTCCAAATTCGTAGTGTAATATGCCCCTTAATGCAATGGGAACCAGAGATGCCCAGTCCTATGTGTGTCTGTGATAGAGAAGGTAGCCTTGTGCTGTTGGCTTAAACCCTCTTTCTCATTGGAATTGATTTACTGGCCCAAGTACTTTGCAGAAGGGGTTTTTGTTCTGTAACTCCGGGGACTTCCATACTTTGAATTTCTGCTCTTGCATACATGGTTTCCCTCTTTTGTTCGTGCTAATGTGGGTACTCAGGTGATGTGTTTGCTTTTTTGCAGGTCAGACATCCTAATATATTATCATTTCTTCACAGTACTGAGGTTGAGACATTTGATGGGTCCACTACGAAGGTGACAATTTATATTGTCACTGAACCGGTAATGCCACTGTCAGAAAAAATAAAGGAGTTGGGTTTGAATGGTAGGCAAAGGTATGCTTTCTGTCTAATTTTCCTCATCATGCTCATAGAACCCTTCTTTCTCAAGTGATCTGAATTAAAGCTCCTGACTTGGTGTTGCATGTATGTGAATCCAATCTATCGAGAATGACAGTGCAAACTATTTCACTGATCCATTTCAACAAGGCCACTAGCGAGTTTTAATCAAGCCATTTTTTTGTAGCAGGCGTTACAATGGCAGCTTTTTAGAGCACAAAATTAGGATATGTTAGTGCTTCCCTAGCAGATATGCATATTCCCCTCTTACTTTTACTTATGGTTCTTTTTTTATGATACCAGTAGGTAATAATGAGTATATAAATGAGACACCAAGGGGGTGGCACCCATAACACTAATAGTTCTATTGTCATGATTAATTCACTTTCCTTGCCTTCTTACATCTGGGATTTATGATACCACATGCCTTGCCTAAATTAGTTGTATTGTAAGTTGGTAAATCAGAGAAGTCTTGGGAGAGACCGTTTACTTTTAGTAAAAGTAGACCAAGCCATGCTGCCCTTATAAAGGCATATAAATCTAAAACTCAATCTGGGCTTTTAGGGAGCTTAAGAAAATTTGGCTTGCAAGGAATTGGTCCACTTTTACAATGAAAGTGGACGGTCTTTTCTAATAATTTGTGTTTTTAAATAGTGTGCTTCTCTAATGGGCACAGTTTGTTTTTCAGTGTTGTTAGCGAGAGGAGTATAGTAGTCAATAAAGGAGTGGCAGGTTGAGGGAGTCGTTTGTATTATTGGGTAAACCGGCAAACCGGCAAAATGCTAATGTTAGGATATTTCTCCTCTTTGTAAAACCCCCTGATCGTAGATTGCCAAATTCTTAACGGTTTTGGTGGGTCACTAGTTTTGATGCAGACAAGGGGAGTTAATAGCCTTTTAGTTACCAAACACCTGAACTTTTTGGTAATATAATCAACTAGACAAAGTAACTTGTATTTTTTGATAGGTAATATTGAGTATTTAAAAGAGACCCCAAGTTGGTGAAACCCATATACAAAAGAAGGGCATTAACCCTTATACAAAAGAAGGGCGAAAACTCATTTATAAAAGAAAGGCATGTACAAAAACCGCAAGCCCTTAAGCTATCATATATAGTTTATGCACATAGGAAAGAAAGACACATGCTGCTTTTTTAAAGCTAAACTCCAACTATTCAGCAACCTCAAGAAAGATGACTTTGCTTCCTCACGAGTAATAGCTATAAGCTATATAGCAGCTATTATCCATTAAGGTCAAGATGTGGCTGGTTGCCAGAGAGACCTTTTGAGAGTTTTAAGAGGCTACGAAGACTCTTTTATTTATGGAGATAGATGAGTGTCCGGGTCGGGAGTGTGATCCCCACTTTTATTACATTGATGCTGAAGAATGATAGGTCTCTAGAGGTGAGGGATTTTAGGCCAATCAGGCTGATGATTGTAGGGATGTCTTTTTCCTTGGGAGGGGGACGGGAAGGGTGCAGAGGTTTGATCACACCTCATTCCCACCTAAAAATTCAACCCCTACCACCCATTATGCCATGGGTATGTCCTCCAGTTCATATTACCTTGAAACCATACCCGCCCCACCACTCACAAGGACCTGCCAACCCACCTTATCCGCCTTTAGCCACCCTAACATAAATAATTCTTAACTGCTAATGATAGTCCTGGTGCATGTGTTTGAGCTTTATTAAAGTTATAATTCAATACAAGCTATCCTTGGCAGGGTTGACAAGTACAAGGTGGCATAGGCATGGTGGGGCTGGTGGGTGTTGGGTGAGTATAAGGCCGAATCCACTTCTGCCCCAGTACTGTGGATATGTACCCACTGCAACCCACCAGTCGCCCAGCCATCACCAGAAACCCACCCCTCTTGGGGTGGGACGGGGGGCGATACCCACTTTTACCCTCCCCACCGGTTTTGCTAATTTCTAGTGTTTACAGGATCTTGGCTAATGTAATTTTTAGTAGATAAGGATTGATTATTCCACAATTTCTAACACCAGAGTGACACTGTGGAAGTTAGGCGGATCCTTGATACACTCTTGCGGCGAACGAGGTGGTTGACAATTTTCAGAAGAAAGAGCATGCTAGAGTTATGTTTCAGTTGGTCTTTGGGAAGGCCTATGGTAGGTGTTGGGGGTTTTTGGATAAAGTGATTGAGAGGAAGCCTTGGGATTAGAGTTTGACTTTCCACCTCGCTCCTCTCGATTCTCGTGTTAGTGAATGAATGTCCTAGCAGGTATGTCTGGTTTGGTAGAAGTACCATGAGAAACTGTTTTGTAGATTTGCCTTTTTAGATACTTTTTGGTGAAGAATGCTCACAAGTTCACTGGGATATATGATATGTTCATATGTCATCCTGTAAATCAAATTTGGGCCAGAGTTGAGTATCTGGTTCCATCTAGGCTAAGAAAGCTGGGGCCTTTTTGTTCTGACCCTCAAAGAAATTGGGCTCGTGTATTTTTCCGTATGGAGGATGTCTTGTCCTCTTTCCCTGATTTGTACTCCCTTTGTCCCATTTAGTTATTTGCGTTTGTTTAAATTTCCCCTCACTTGGAACTTGCAACTGTAAATAACCAAATGGGATTGAGGGAGTAGTATCATTAATGTATGTTTTTATTAAGCAGAACTTTTAAGTCTATAGCTTGGTTATTTATGCTGTGTCCTCCTTCCTTTGTTGTCAGAGATGAGTATTATGCTTGGGGACTTCACCAAATAGCCAAAGCTGTGAGCTTTTTGAATAATGATTGTAAGCTTGTAAGACATCTTTTCCATTAACTTGCAATTCAAGCAAATGTCAAATATATTTGAATTTGTATATATCTATTTCTTGACTTTAAGTTATGCCTTTTGTCAATTTTCACTCTTTAAATGGACCTTAGTACACATCTCATTGGTTTATGTGCTTTGGGTTTTTATTATTTGGACACAAGGTTTGTTCTTTTTGTATTTTTCTCAAAGGAAATGGAATTTAGTGCTTGAATAAAAAATTGCATCCTCTCCCTGCATTTTCCATTCTCTCTCACTGCTTTAGTCTCTGTTTTTATTCTAAATTCAGGGAGCAGCCCTCCCTTAAAGTTGACCCTGTTTCTTAGCTCCCATCAGTTAATGTTTTTTTTTTTATTCGCTTGACAAGCTTTTCTACCTTCATTGTTGTCTCCATGTAAAATAGCAATATGGATGAGTGGAAATGGCCAATTCTGTTACCATAAAAAAGACCGATTCTTGTATTCTTATTTCTCTTTCACTCTTTTTGTCTTTCTGTAGAGGTCATAGTATCTGAATTGTAGTAAAGTTATATTATCGCTCCCAAGTTCATGTGGTGTTCCAACCTAGTATGGACCGGAGCTACATCTTCATAATTTTCTTTCAATTAGTTGGTTGTTCTGTTTCGAATTTTAAAAAGTTTTTGAGAATAATTAGGCCTGCGGTTCTGTATTCAGATATTTTTTTGTGGTTGACTGGTTGGTGTATATATATTGGTTTTTGATGGAATAATTGTTTTTATATAGGTTCATGCTAATGTATGCTTGGCCAGTGTTGTGGTTACTCAAACTCTGGACTGGAAGTTACATGCTTTTGATGTTTTATCCGAGGTTGATGGCAACAAGGAAACTTCATCTGGGTCAATGCTGGTAATACAATGATTCTTACGTAAAGGGTGGTTGCAGGTTCTAATTTCTGGAGAATCAGTCCTTGTGTATATCTTTTTACTTATTTCTGAACTATTCTGATGTCTCTAATATCCGAGTGCTTTTAGAAAAGTGGAATTGTGATATCTACAGAATTGTAATTTTATCTAATTGCATCTAGCTCCTCACCAAACAAGAGAAATCTTTTATGGATCAATAGAAGAATACAAATAGAGGACAGACATTATGTTGAGGAATTACTTGGGGTATACATGGCTAAAGGAAAATTTATTTAATGCTTTATTACCTTTGCCTGTATTTAGGCCTTGAATTACTTTTCTTTACCATCCCTCGATCCACCACATATTTCTTTTTGGATAGCTAATATATGAGTATATATATGAGACACCAAGGGGCTGACACCCATATACAAAATAAGGGTAACAACCCCCTATAAAAAAGAACGAGAAAAGCCCTTTTACAAGAGAAGGGCTAAGGCCTTAAGCTATCTTACATAATTTGATATACTAAGGAAAGGAAAGAAGACACAAATGCTGTTTAGGTTGTTTCTACTCCCTTTGTTTTATTAGCACTATTTTTAATAAGACTCCTTAACACTCTGGATTTTGTCTTAGTGATGGTTTGGTGTTTGTGATTGTACGCATTATAACCATTACTTCTCCACTTAATTCTTATAATGTTATAACTACTATGATTACCATTTATTGCAGTATCCTTCACTGTTTTTCCTTCCCCAAGAGTGTTACTAGTATTACATTGTGGTTTTACAGCGAAAGCTTCTTACAGCTTGACCCTTCAAGCCCCACCTGTGGCGTCATATGGCGGGATGTACATTGTCATTTTTATTGGTCAAACAAATCATAATTTAAAGGTCTATTCCTAGGTATTGACATGTACTAAAGTTTCTAATAATAATGTAGAGGTCTCTTCCTAGGTATTAACATGTATAAGGTTTCCAACTTTCAATGTGTTTGTTTCTACTCTTCAACTTGTAGTGCTTCAATATTCTGATTATTATATCTCATCTCTTATTGTGAACCCAACCTATTGCCTGAGTTGGTTAGAGCGTGGTGTTAATAACGCGAAGGTTGGCCAAGTTCGTTTTTAGGTTTTTTTTTTTACCAATGTCTAGTGATAGAATAGGACCCTGCCACGGCGCAGAGCCGGGTTTGCTTCCCGGTTGATGCACTTATTGTTTGAAAATATTTTAAAAGTTCTTCCTTTTATGAAATTGTTTGAAAATATTTTAGAAGTTCTTCCTATTATAAAATTGTTTTCAAAATTTTGATGATTGCTACTGACGTTCATGTTAGCCGTCCCCAAATCAATCTGGGATCAAGGCTCCGATGCTGCTGTAAGTTGTTGGATATTATTTTCTAAACTCATATTTCAGCACATGTAGGACAGTAGGACATGTTATGTCTGTTTTTGTGTACTTAAAGCACTTTGTACAGAGGCCTCTTTTGATCTCTGTCTATGGAGTGTCTTTGCGTGATTGTGCATCAAAGGATGATTTTTATATACTTATGTAAATTGAAGTCCTTATATGGCCATAAACATTCTGTTTTGTTTGCTGGCTAGGAACTCCAAAGCAAAAAAGCATGATTGACCTTAGATGTCACTTTTAATGGTCATGACAAGGCACTTTTATTTGTTATCTTTTTAACTTGAATTTTTCATTTGGGTGTCGGGACATGGCTAAGAAACAAGAAAATAAAACACAAAGGCTGACAATGATATCCATTTCCTGGGCTGTTGAGGAAGGGGGTCGGGGGACTGTTGTCACTTCCTTGCATGTCACATGCTTAGGAATTATGGATTAATGTTGCAAAAAGAATGGCATGAACAGGCAAATTGTTCCGTATCTGGAGATGATCTCATTTGCTTTTGCTTTTAAAATGATTTTAGCATTGCCGCCCTGGACATTATTTTGAGCTTTTAGTCTCTGTGGCCTTCAATTGTAGCATATATGGCCTATTACTTGGTTTGCATGCCTTTTATATGTCTCTGCTTTCTCTTTTCCCTCATGCATGAACAGTCTTTTATCTATCTTGCAATTGTATGTGCTAATTTTATGCGATTGTTGTGTGTAGTTTGTTCAGATGTCCAAGGTTATTCTACTAGGCTTGTTAAGTTTTGTAGTTTGGTTAAGCTTGATGTTATCCATTACCTCTGTATGCAGCAATTCGCATGGCTTGTTGGCACACAATACAAAGCTATGGAGTTGGCCAAGTCTGATTGGGTAGCCATTGGAAATTCCCCTCCTTGGGCTATTGATTCATGGGGCATGGGTAAGCATGCTATGCTTGTTTTTGATTCTTATTGTTTGCCGAGATCTTGTATTTATTTTTTTTCTGCCAGGGGAAGGGCCTATTGTTTCTTTGTTGAATCAGAGAACTTGGTCTTTTTAGATCGATGTTGGTTGTTGCTTCAATTGCCACCACTTATTGTTAGGCACCAAAAGTCAAACTTATAAAATAATGTTTTGAATAATGATTATATGAAAAGGACAATTTATAAAATGGCAATGATTATTGTGCTACCAATTGGTGTTGGCAAGGTTCAAAATTATTTGCAGTTTAATTTTCTGGATTTTATGTTTCTCTAATGAATATTGTAGTGGTTGACTTAATGGGCGATCAAGCTTTTATTCACCTATAGATCAATGGCAAAAATAATTTGTTTTGGTGCCCACCACTTGATATGATATGGTTGAGACTGAAAGAAATAGAAGAAGAGGAGCGAGCAACAAGTAACAAATGGACATTCAGATTGAAAACTATATGTCATATTCCATCATCGTATCTTATATATATATATATATATGTTAGTGGATAGGGAGCCCTTAGTTGGACATGTGGCATGACACGTGGGATATAGCCACC
>CAAKMY010035457.1:0-10177 GCA_901111285.1 Corrigiola litoralis | reverse complement strand
GCAAGGATTTGAAAGAGGTTGGGGGACTGTGGGGAGGGAGAGAGAAAACAGAAAAAGTTTTAGTTTTGCCTTTTTTCTATATAAAAGGGTAGGGTGGTCTTTTTATTCCCTCCAATACCCAAATTGTTACGTTTTGAAGTTTGATACCCAAATTGTTATTTTTGGCAAACTTTAATACCCAAATGGGTGCTTAACTCCTCTGGTGACCATATGCCATTTTTACGAAACTCATTATGTGAAACTCATACTACGAGGCTCAATACGATAAGATAATTATCAGGCGAAATGGGCCAGCACCCATGGGTGAGACTGTGAGAGGCAAGAAGCGAAAAGTCAATTCCGCAGGGACAATCGAGCTTAAAAAACTGGAATAGGCTAAACTTCATCACACCTAGCTAAGAGATCAATCCCAAATTGGGGGTCATACCTCAAACTCAGAACGCAATTGCCTTCGCAGCTAACATCGACGCTCAACTGCGCAATATTTGAAGAACAGTATTTCCTAAACTCCAATTTTCCTGCCAAAAAGAAAAAAAAAAACTCCTTTTTTCGCATAACGTAGTTTATCTTATTCTTTTCCAAATGCCAAATGCCTATATTACTACATCCGCTCAACGATAAGGTAAAGAAGGCAGCAGCCCTAACCTACATATTATCCCTCTATCAGCCACAAAGCTTCTAATTTATCACGCTAAGCTCCGTTATTTCAGTGCAGCTCATTTAACAATTACACAATTTGCTGCAAGGAAAGAATAGTAAACTAAAAATTTGGAGACGAGTTTTATGAAAAGTTGCCTACTCCTTTAAAAAACAGTTTTATAAGCAGCAGCGACCTTAAGGACACCAACTAGTAACAAATACTGATGAATTTAAAGTACAGAGGACGAGCACTAGATCAAGCTGATTCTGTGACAAAGAAGAGTGACTACATTGAAGCTCCTGTTCAAAGAAGAGTAGTGACTACTTCATTCAGAATTTCAGAAGTCTAAAACACTCTTTAACTTTGTTCGTTCATGCATGCAGGTTCAACAAATCAGAGACAGGCTCCAGCAACAGTTACATAAAATCAGAAGAAAGATGGGCAGACTGGTCCCTTGGAAAGGCCTAAGCGAACTTCCATCCCATGATGCATATCGGGAGCCCGAAGTGTTTCTGAGTCACGTGGATCTGTGGTGGGAAACAAAAAATAATGTCACTAAATAAATACTTCAACAAATTTCATCCTATACGCTTGCCATCAGTAAGATAGACACGTGAACCATGGGGTTTAAAAAAGACGGGGTAACATGGTAATTTGCTCTTTCATTTCTTTTTAACCTCATGTGTATATGTTGTACCATATACATGAATACATGGTACAACCATTGATGTTTCTCGTTCTCAATGTCTACTTTAAACTTGATTGATTGCATCTTGGAAAGCATCTTCCATTCAAAAAGCAATTGAAAGGAACTCTGTTCTCTCAACCAATAGTTTTGTCTGGGCAAGTCTAAAGAACACTCAGTAGAAAAAGAGAAAAAGAGAAAAAGGCATGACTTTCTTACCATTTAGATAATCTTCAAAACCAATGTCATCTATAGCTCCGGTATAAGCTTCCAACCCTAGCATGGAGGATGGTATTGGTCCAGGAGGTCTCTGGAACCTGCAAAATTAGAAATGCAAATCAGCTTGACCAGAGGACGGAGGAAACACCATACAAGACAGTTTCCAATTGGATATCACGTAAGTAGAAGTTAAAAATAGTTGTGAAACAAAATGCGAAATGCAGATGTGACACAGCTTATCTAATCTAACATAATGCTTTAAGTAAATGTAGATGATCTTGGAATCTAAATAAAAATCCTTCCCACCATTATTGGTATACAAATGGAAAAGGTTTTTCTAACCTATGCACCTAGTGCATAGGATAATATGGATAAATAATATTAATTAGGTAATAATGTGCAATAAAGATATATTGCCTTATTATCTTTTAAGTGTTATTTCAAGAGAGCCCTTCATCTTCCCTCTTCTCCAAACACCATGATAATTTAATGGTATCTCTCTCTTCTGATTGAAATATATTCACTCACTCGTATCTCTCACCTCCCACCCTATCTACTGCTGGCTGGCACACCATGCCACAGATTTTGACGCCGGTTAGCCGCCACAACTTTTGTTTGCCGCCACCCCCAAAAAAACCAGAATGAACCCACTTATTTCGGCGTTGGCCGTTTGGCTTAAGTTATGCCTCCCCGAGAATGTTGTCGTCGACATGAATGGTGCAGCCATAATGGACAAAGCATTGACGGTGAATTTCGTAAAATCCAACCTTACAACATATTTTCGGAAAGGAGAGCTATTCTCCACAAAACGTGCCGACCACCTTGGTCAAATGTAAATTCTGCCCATCGTGGTGTTTTGTGACAGGAGAACATGATGGTCAAATGTTGCATGGGTAAACAGGGCGCAGGTGAAGAAACAAAGAATGGGGATGGATTTTACGTCTATTGAAATGTTTATATGTTAAAGAAGGGTATAATAGTAACTGTGGAAGATTTTGATATTATACTAAATCTGATGAGATGTAATTTGATACTTATAAGGAAAGAAACTAATGTTTATGTTTATCCTATGCACCTAGTGCATGGGTTAGAAAAACCGTAATAACAATCATAAACGATGTTATACCTATTGGGGAAAGTAGAAACTAAAAAAAGATTAGGAGAATAATGGACTAATGGTATATATGTGATCAAAGATGGGGATGATCAAAGAATTAAATAAAGAATGAGGAAATTGATTAATGTAGATAATACTAGAAATTAAGGTATCTATATGATATGATTTATACATATTTTAAAAATGAAATGTGTATTTATAACTTCCATTATAACTATTTAGTAAAAAGAAAAAAGCACCGCCATAAACTAGTAACAGGATATGACACATAAATATAATTATATAAGCAGACTTAAACATAATAGAAATTAGGTTTCATGCAAGACTACCAGCTATATGTCCAAGCTGCAGAAAAGCACGAGTTCCGCATCACATACACTAACTTATAAAAAAGGAAAGCAAATCCAATAAGGCAACAATCTGATGATTACACAAATTGTTCAGGAATCCTCTCTCTCCACTTCCTCGTGATGCACAAAGGGACATTTGCAATAAAAAGTTGACATAGGAGTACAAGTTCTAACATAAACAGAAACGGTGCCAAGAATGGAAGCATTACGGTACAATACAAATTGTTAATAGACATCTCCCCCCACCCTTCTCAACCACATAAAGAATGATAATTAGGGAGCACACCCAATTGTGAGCAAACTATGATGCAATATGATCTTATGTACATCTCCGTAACTTCTTATAACAGAACTCACTATGATATTATTTCGAAGAAGATGCTCCTACCCAGACCATCAAAAGAAAGCTAAGAAGCTCCAGCTTAAACTTCACAGGATTTTCTAAAACTGGGTGGATGTGTTTCAATCGCAAGCTATTTTCCTACTTCCTCTGGCTCCGAATGTTTTTCTTGTTCCATTTGGCACAAAGATTAACTAAATAAAAATAATGGCAAAACACTGAAGAAGTCGGCAAGATATAAGAAGCAATGCATGTGAGTTAGAGGTGAGAGGTAGTTAATAAAACTGTTAACCCACCCCAATACTCATCCACCCTCATTCTGAGCCCATCCACCTGCCTACCCCTCACCCCCTTTCCTGCCGCTACCAGGCCCTCCTCTCCCTTTGCCGCTACATCCGCAGCTGCTGTGGTAGCTCAGACGATTCCCACCACTCAACATCTCCCTTCCCTTTGTTCTGATGTCCCACAAACATCATATCACCCTGAACTACTGCTCCACGTCAGAAGCCCCACACCACCACCATTGGAGCTACTCTCCCCCTTAGTTTAAACCAAGATAGCAACCCACAACAACAAACGTACATATCAAAAAGAAGAAACCCGCATGCATTTAGGATCATGCCCCACTTGCCAATGCCCATTTCTTCTCCCTCCTCTCTACTCTAGAGGCAGATAATTTCCGGCATCCCACCACCACCATCTTTCCATTTTGTCCACGCGAATTAGAGGTAATGGTAGTCTACTATTCTCAGGTCTAAGGTGGTTGTGGATAGTGCATCAGGGTTGATTGAAGGTTGTGGGTGGCAGTTCCTGATGTGTGGTTATTTGCAGTTTGTTGTTGGATGTGGGTGGTGATTTCTAATTGGTTGTGCGCGGCTTCTGGGGATCGGTTAAGGGTGGTGGAAGGAGATGGTTGGTTGTGGCATGTGGTGGTGGGCTCTTTTCTAGGAGGATGGCAGGGATGTCAGATGCAGTTATTAGCGAGTGGGTTACTGTTTACATACGTTGGTATTGGTGAGTAATGGGCTGGGTGCCTGGGTTAGTGTTTTTATAAGCCGGTTTAGTAATTAGAAAGGAAGTGAAAGACAAAAAAGGTGACTAAGTTATCATTATCAGCACATTTTAGTCACCTTGTACATAAAGATGTTGCCATATTGAGTATTGGAAGAACATACTAAGACAGCTCAAAAGGAAAGTGGGACAGGCAAACAAATTAGACTGGTTATGCATGACTGCTCAGTTTGGCTATCCATCATTTACATGAAAAAAACAATTCTAATATAGTTAGCATGAGTTTGGCAACAGTTATGAAGCAAAATGAAGCATTTGCAGCAAAGCTGACAAGCAAGCCATTAGGTAGTCACAAATTACTCCAATGTAGCATATTACATTAAGTGGAAAACAATCGGTATAAAAAACTCTTATAAGTGAAATAAAATGATAATCCTAGCTGAGATAGTGGCTATAGAAAATAGATTGAGTACCATGACTCCACCATCATAGGATCCTTTATTCACAACATCTAGCACGTCTCCATAGAGCCCACTGCCTATAATCATTTTATGTCCCAGTAAAGTAACTAAATAATCAGTTCCTCCAAACCCCCTCGATATCAGGCAACTTTTGTACTCATGCATCCTGTTGGTAAATCTAACCAGGAAAAAAAAAATGTCGAACATTCATCTTTCCGCAAATAATTTTATCACATTTGCCTCATGACATGTTTACAGGAATTATTCCAGCTAGTCCCCCCCCCCTCCCTCTATCTCCAAATAGAGACTGGTGATATAACTATTGAGAAACTCATCCTACACAAGAAAGAACAGGATCGGCTTCTCAGCAAAGCATATTAGGCACACTGATATCTACATAATCCATTCTACCAATCCCACTTCTGAACGAGGAGATTAATTACATCATATATAGTTACTACTGAGAAAGTTTAGCCAAAAATGATCATTTTAGCTTCAGCTTTAACCTTATTCATCAAAGATAGAGATGTAAATTCACCACAATGCTAACAGCCTACTAGGATGACAGTGAAAACTTTCACACTTGTCACCCACTCATTTGATTATCTTAAAGCCAGTATCACCGGTTCAAAACAACCACCAGCAAAAGATGAAACCATCATGTATATTTCCTTATCAATCTCACACAGCTACCTACTAGAAAGCATAGAAATGTACTTCCAACATTGCTTTTGCAAATCATATTCCAAAAAATATTTTATAAAAGTTTGCAATAAGCAACCAAACAACCAACAAACATACACTCCCTAACTCCACAGAGATTGGCAGATCTAATCGTACATTCTCCACCTTTAAAATAACCATGGCTTCTCCAAAATATCCTTGTTTAGAACCATCACATAACTACGACAACAGCTCCCTTAACACACTTCTCCGACCATATGCCAAGAATACTTAAGCATTGATATAAAAACAACTACATATATGCCACAAAAAGAGTTTACAAAACTACAAATATATTTAAACCAAACAAAACACATGTCATCTTTTTCCTTAATCCAATTCCCCAAACAATGTCAATCCACTATCCGCATCTGAAACCAAACTTGAAATTTATACCAAGTTACCAACACTAAACCCAACACTAAAGCCACTACACCCTTAGGGTAATGTTTTAAGGGTGTACTACGGTAAAAATAAAGCGAGGATGAACGAATGTAGATGATTATGGTGGAAGAAAAAGGTGGGAAGTAGGGCAGTATCTTCCCCCCCCCCCCCCCCCAAAAAAAAAAAAATCCAGCATATAATTATTCACCTCTCTAATAGGGGTATTAGGTTACCAGCAACCGAACGGGAATCATTTTGTCATTTACGACCACCACCCATACACCACCTCATTCAATTAAGTTCCATCAATCTCCGCCCTTTAATTGCTCAAAAAGTCTTGGTAGAGACCGTCTACATTTATGTTAAAAGTAGACGGTGTCATGTTGGCCCAATAAAGGCATATAAATCTATAACTTGACTCGGGCCGCCTTTAGGGAGCTTAAGTAAATTTAGCTTACAAAGAGTTCGTCTACTTTTATTATAAAAGTCGATGGTCACTCTTTCTAATAATTTGTGTTAATTGTTACCCACAATCCAAGCATGACCTAAAAAAATAAAAACAAAACAAAAAGTCTTGCAAGAGACCGCCTTTTACGTCATTAAAGTAGACCAAACCATGCTGGCCTAATAAAAGCATATAAATGTGCAACTGATTTGGGCTTGTGTGGAGCTTAAGAATATTTACCTAGTAACGAGTTGGTCTAGGTTTATAATAAAAGTAGACGGTCTTCTCTAATAATTTGCGGCATCTAAAACCCTTGAAAAATAATAATAATAATAATGCGGAGAAGCGAGAAACCTAGAGAGGATTTGGCGGTCGAGGTCCAACTTGAGAGGGAAAGCGGAGCCGTAAGTGTTAGCGAGGACGGTCCGCTTCATATCCTCCTGACTCTTCTTGACCTGAAATGAAATCTACCCAATGAAAACCCGACACGTGGGCATATATATATATATATGGGGAGAGGATGGTAAAGAAGGAGATAATACAGCGGGGTAGGCGGTCTGGAGAGGGTGGGAGTCGAGGATGTCGCTCTTCACCCCGTGGAACCCGAACCTGAGTGCGTCCGCCTGCACTCCTCCGATCTCGTGTGGGATCGCTTTTGTGACTTGTTCCATTCTTCTCTTCTCTTTCTTTTGGTTGTGTTTGTTTGTTTGTTTCAGTTTGGGAGACTTTGTCTGGGATGCTATGCTTGCTTTTATTTGGTGTTGGGTCACTTGGGTTTACTTTTGCTTTTGGGCCGACTTGTCTTACAAGAAACTATGGAATATGCGATAGTTTTTGGAAAATCATATTCACCCATCGGGTGGTTATCACTTTGGTACCAACCCGCTCACAAAAAAAATACCCTTTTTCCTTTATTTTTAAAAAACTGAAAAACATGTGAGGAGATAGGCATGAAACTCACACCCACCCGGTGGGTGTGTAATCTTTCGATCAGATTGGAGCTGTTGGGTGATATTGGAGGGCCCCACTTTTTAACGGGGCATTACCGTGTCTACTTTAAAAAGGAAGGGTAAACATGTCCACTAGTGTAAAACAGTAGAGATAGTGGGGTAAATTTTTTTGTTGTTTTTCTGAAGGTCCCTCCAATCGCATCCAATAACTGCAATTGGCCTATCATTCCTCTACCCATCACCAAGTTGTATGTGAGGAGGTGGGCATGAGATTGCTAACCACCCGATGGGTGTATATCACCTTCCATATTTTTATTTTTCATTTTCCCTCGTTGAGTTGATAAATTATAGGCCAATTATAGTTATTAAAGGCCCCCATGCCCAATAACAAGACACTATCGTGACTTTGAAGATAAAAAAGGGTAAATTAGTCCACTAATATATGAATAGGAGGGGTAAGGGAGTAAATTTATTTTGTCCGTATAATTTGATGCAATTCCAGGACCCTAATCATAATTTCATTTCCCTAAAGAGAGTGAGAAGTGCGGAACCAACCATGTTAGGAAAATTGGAAAAGGAATGCAAAGTTTATGTTCTATATTTTGTAAGAAAACAGTTTTTGAGGCACCAATTATCAGAGGTCATAACTCCTAGTATACATGTTCAAATTAGGTGATTCTTGTGTTGATATTGAAGTTCAGAATGTCATCTTTCTATCAAGACTAACTTTATCCAAAGAGAAGTTCATCTCAGTTCAGTAGCAGCCATGGAAGTTCAAGTGTTCAGAGAATGCTCTCTACAGTCACATTGGAGCAGTTCTAGGTTGTAGCCTCTTAAACATGCACTAAAAGCCATGCAGTCCGAGACGCCAACATATTCAGATGTTCTACTACATCTCAGGAGTCCAAAGAAGCAAAGAACAAGCCAAGGCAGCAAGTACAAGTCATGTTTCAAAGAGCATGTCAGAACAGTCTGCAAAGAACATTATAGAGCTCTGTTTTTTGCCTGACTTGTTACACTGTTTAGAACTAGCTAATCTTGACCATTTTGAGCTCGCCATACCTTGTTGGAAATCTTAGGATATTAAATTTGATATGGAGTTTGATTCACTGCAATGTCATGTGTTGTTTAGAAGATATTCATGTTTTGCCACAGACTGTCCAGATGCAGTCTCAGAAGATTTGCAGTTTTCATAGTCTATCTTGCAGAGCTAATGTATTGCATCTATGAGGTCCAAATAACATGAAATTTGTGCTCAAGGTGAAGCTCAAGAAGTCATCTTTCTAATGGTATAATATTTACTCATCTGTAAGTTCATTTGAGGTTTCTACAACCCATTCTTCACAAGGTGTTCAAACTGAGAAAAATGTTTTAAGCTCCACTTTGGTGAGCTGCTTGCTTATCATGTGAAATCAAGTGAAGAATGATCAATGACAACTAGATACAACTGAGAAGAGTCCATCAAGCTATAAGGAATGTTTTTGTCTAAGACAAGATGTGCTAATTATGCTTAGATTGGCTAATACCCTGAAATTGTGCACTTAAGCTTGTAATGATGCTTAGGCATGTTTAGTGTTTGGTTTAGCAACTCTAATACAGCTCGACCATATTGAAGACTTCAATGATTATATCTCAAACCTTCTCCTTGAGGAAAGCTCCTGATTGGCCAAGCTATTGCAAGTTTTTTTGGTGGGAAAGGCTGTGATTGGTTGTTTTGTAAAAGTAGCTTACAAGTTGTATTTTATTTTCTGTTTTGTTTGTAGTTTCCTTACTCCTAAGGAAACCTTTTTACTAGTATTAGCTCGTCCTATATCTTATTGTGAGCGCAACGGGACCCCCACGTAATCTTGTTGTGGAATGTAGGGAAGGGTCACGCTCGGGAACCACCGGTTAGGGGCAGGTGCTGGAAGGGCTAAGGGCCCTTGACCAGTCCTTGGATTTCTCGGTTCCCAACTTTTCAGTGGCTCTGTCCGATTGCTATTGGCAGAAGTACGAAGGGGGGATGTGCCAAGCAAAGCACGAAAGCCTGACCAGGTATGGCGCCACCAGTGGCGGCGCCAGGCTCACTAGGGGGGAGGCAGTGCGGAGCCTTTGCCCTTCCCGTGGTGCTGTTCCGGAGTTAGAGTCGCCACCAAGAATTTTCGGTGTCTTGAAAACCGTATGCATTTCAAATCTAGCCTCGTAGACCAAAAGGGACCACGAGATGTAGAATTCGAGGTAGGGCAGCAGCTCGAATCTGAGCACCTCATGAGTGACTCGTATGGTAATGCGTACCACAGATTCAGATTCGGGAGCAAAGTTACCAACTAGGGGTCGGTAAGGTGTACCGTCCTAGCCAGTTGCATTTACCTCTACTATTAGCCTTACGATTAATCCGTTTTAACAACTTATATCACATAACAAGTAGTCACATAATTCTGCCTATATATGAAAACAGTAAAAGTTGAGGGTTTGGCCCTCAGGAAACCTACGGCAATGTTGTACGCTTGGATGCGCGAGATTTCTGGACTGCAAGGGTTGGTCTAGCAAGAGGGGATTTTGGTCCTCTCTTAGCTATTGTGAGTAGTGTGTACTCAAGTCTGGATGTACTTGGTAGGGTGAGGTGAGGTATGAAAAGTGAGTTAGGGTTTTGAGTGCAGAGAGTGCTTTTGAGAGAATCTCGGGAAAATGAATATATGCTGAATTGTTCACCCCGAGCCAAATGGAGCTCGGGGGGTATATATAGTGGGAGCCATTTTGGCGCCGCCAGTGATGGCGCCAAAATGGACTCTGTCCAGATTGGTCAGTTCCCAATCTTTTGGCCAGTTATGCATTTCAGCTCAAATGCGATTTTCAGTGTTTTGTGTTATCCG
>CAAKMY010035454.1:0-11413 GCA_901111285.1 Corrigiola litoralis | reverse complement strand
CAATAAGCTTCCATCTACTTGAAAAGCTATCGCCAAACATGCTCTAAATATCCTCCAATACTTAGTTCGTAGTTATTTAGAATGAATCCACAAATCTAAATAACCCTATCTATCAAACCAACCTAGTCTGCACGTCCTAATTTGATTTAATAATCGTACTCCAAATCTAAAGAACTATCAGTAAAGCAAGACAAGTATTTAATCTAGTTATTTATACTCCCTATATTTTACTAATCACGAGACACATTTATTGATGTTACTAGTCTAGGGAAATTGAACAATGGATTGAAAACCTAAACTAGCAATAGATTAATTAAGTAACTAAACTAGTTGGCCTACTAGCAACACAATTACACAAGAACTAATCTTAACAATTTAATCATGAGAATAATTACTATTCGTCAAAAAGAATCAAAACAAAATTAGATCTCAAAGTTATTTATTTTAACGGCTTCAATTTTCGAACCAAGTAGAAGGCTTTAGCCTTCAATCTCCATGTAAAGCTTCATAACAAGCTCTACAAAGAGAGAATAACTGTAAGCCCTAAATTTTGAAAGTGTAACCTTTAAAAATTACAAAGGTCTTTAAATACTATATAAGAATCCTAGATAGAAAAGGAACTAAATAGAAGAAATAATTAAAAATGAAACTGGTGAACCGCCTTCGGCAGCCGGGGCTACCTTGAACGGTCCGAGCCATGCAACGTGAATGGCACTTTGATGAAATTATGCTCGAGCCATGCAGCACGGAAAGTTTCTTCACTACACGAGTAACTTCAAACGATCATATTTCACTCCACGGGAGTTGAGCTTATAATATATCGTTGGAAAGCTATGATCCTGATTTCATTCTCGTGGGCTTC
Organism: Corrigiola litoralis; assembly: GCA_901111285.1. Taxonomy (NCBI): domain Eukaryota; kingdom Viridiplantae; phylum Streptophyta; class Magnoliopsida; order Caryophyllales; family Caryophyllaceae; genus Corrigiola; species Corrigiola litoralis. The sequence goes on along the minus strand of CAAKMY010035454.1, from coordinate 10,551 downwards.
AAAACCTCTTATATAGGAGATATAGCCATCTGAGGTTGATGCATCGTTTTTGCTATTCGTCTTTTGCATCACTTCTTCCCTTCTTGGCTTCTTTTTATCAGTAGAAACTCTCGATACCTTTATGAGCACTTCTTGGTCTTCTCAGGATGCATGCTTCGTCCCAAGTGTTCAAAACTTCAAATTATCATAGAGTTATAACAAAATAACAGATTAATTACTTAATGCCATGACCTATCTAATTAGAACACCTCCACAGATAATTCACCTAAAGAGACTCAAAATAGCGACAAAGTTAGGCTTAAATGACCCTAAATTTCACTATGTACAGGCATATCAATGGTTGAACTTGGAATATCCCGAGGCAGAGAATTTAGCATTTTCCAGTTAAGGTGTCAATTTGTCATTATGGTGGCTTATTATGGTAGTATTGTCAATCTTGGTTGAACGAGCAGTTACATACGAAACTTATATTACAGATTCTGCCTCTTTTTCCTGACTGAGGCACTGTCTTTAATAGCATTTTATGTCACAGTTGTCTGTCTCACAATCTCGATTTTTCTTGTTAATCTTTCTTATTGGTTTCATCAGTTACGTAAGAAGGTGTTGCTAAGCAAACATACTCAGTTACAGTCAACTAGTTGTTTATGCACTGGAGTCATATTATATTTTCATAAACAACACTATTAATTTGCAATATCTCTTATATTTCTATTATTGTGAAAAATTCTCTCTTAACCTGTTTTGGGGTGATCTGCTTTTGAGGTGGTTTAATCATCATGCATTCCCCTGCTTTGTGCAGGACACTACCAAAGATATCACATGAAGACTTTGAACTAATATTTGATGAATTGGATGATAGTCATGACTTCAAGGTAGTATCAGAAGGGAACTTGATCTCCCTCTCGGTTTTTGTGTTACATACAATTTGGTCCTTACTCTTGTACAGTTAGATCGATTTGTAATATATAATTATTTTCAGTTCCAGTTGTTGCGACAAAAAAGGGCATATTATCAATCTAAAATTCGTCATTAGTGATTGTTTTTTTGTCTTCATTCTTGTCTCCTGGCAGATTAATTCGGACGAATTTGATGATCTCTGTCATGCAATTGCTCTTAAGTTTTCAAAGGAGGATTGTGTAAATTTCTGCAACCTCTGGCAATTGATATTTGTGGATTAGATTCTTTGCTAACTCCTAACTGCTTCTCTGCTCTATTCTTCCTTTTGCAGCCGTCCTGCTTTGAGTCAATTCCATCAATATACTATTCTCCTTTCTCTGAAAAGCTGAAGAAGTTTGTTCGTGGTCCAATATTCGGAAACGTGATTGCTGTTATTCTAGTAATTAATCTGATTGCAGTAGTAATTGAAACAGCGGTATGAATTATTCCTTTTTTATGTAATCAAGGTTGCTATCTTTATGATTTCTTATCTCTTGGACACTTGATTCGGTTTCCATTTTTTTTTGTAATATTCATATTGGTTTATTCATGTCAATATTGAAGCTTGACATAGAGGATAGCTCAGCTCAGACGTTATGGCAAGTAGTAGAATTCGTTTTTGGTAAGAACTTATTTGGAGTTTTCTTTTATTTTTTTCTTTATTTTCCACCCCACCTTTATAGCGGGATATGAACTTTCTGCTTGGTAAGATATGCAGCTTTCTGGATTTTCTTTATGTTACTTGGATGTGGGGGATAGTGCACTGAAAATGATCAATGTAGAAGGAAATCAATAATCAAAATAGACAAGAACAAAGATCAGATAGCACAGTTGCAACTCAGTGGACATTTCAGCTGTAATGCAATCTAAGATATGTAAAACGCATGAAGCTACTGCTTCCGATGAAGATTATGTTATCTTTTCTTTTCCTTTATATTTCCCGTTTTGATCCTGTACGAACAACTACAAGCATTCCATTATGTAAAATGCAAAGGTCACCCCCCTTGTATATGGAAGTGAAAGTGCTTATGTGTTGTTTTGTTGAAACCAAGAAACCTTTCACTTACAAGTCAAGGTGATTGACATTTGAACTCAAGGTATCATTTCTTGCACTTCCACTGTCTCTAATTCAATGTGAGGGATAGTGGGGATTCTAGAGTTCAACTTCTTAGCTCAACCAACTGTATTAGTAGAAGGCGGATCTCTTATTCTTTCAGATCTAAAAAGCATCCAGCTATGATCTATTATATAATTGGCAACAATAATAAATGACTAGTGCTTCTTTGTTCGAAACATTTGTTTACTATTAGGTATTTTATGTGTTTCTAGTGGGTATAACAGGCTCTCCTTTTGACAGGTTGGATATATGTGTTGGAGATGGGCTTGAAGATTTATGCATATGGATTTGTCAATTACTGGAGGGATGGACAAAATCGTTTTGATTTTATCATCACTTGTGTCATAGGTATTGATTTGACTTTTGTTTGTCATTGCTGATGTAACAAATTCTTATGCAAGCCTGGGATTGCTTAAAAATAGGTAAAACCTGGCCATTTCCAGCCCAATACTCTGCTTGTACTCTATGCCAAGATTAATTTATTTTTTCATCATCATTTTGAGGGGAGTGGGTGAGGTGACCATGATATGGTTGTGGAGATCTGCCTACCAGTCCTTGAAACAGAGATTACCTTCACATAGAACAGCATTTTCGAATGCTGCTTTAAAATGAAGTATTAGATTTCAAATTTAGCTGCTAAATAACAGAAAAATGAGATCACATTTTTCTCTTTTTTTTTTTTTTTTTTTTTTTGCTTTTGATCTTGATAAAAAATGATGCTTCTACCAAATATTCATTGGCTTCGGCTTCCCTAAGTTTATCTATTAATTTTATTGCAGTTGTTGGTGAAACGGCTACCTTCGCTTCACCTGATGGTCAGACCATTCTTTCCAATGGGGAATGGTAAGGACACTAGCTTTGGATGTTAGTAGTTTGCTTTATATAGTTTCTTGATTCTTTCACTTCATGTTGCAGTCGGAATACAGGCACTGACATATTTGTACAGTGGCATTTTGGTCATCAATATGCTCTTTCTTAATTTTTTCTCCATCTCTAAGAATTTTGATGCTCACTTTGCTTCCATATTCATGTGGATGTGCTTTTACTACATTTTGACACAATGTCTTCTACGAGACCCCAGTCTCTACTAACGAGTAACTGTTTCATGATATGTTTGAGCATGAAGCAATTAAATTAGCAGTGTTTATTAACGAATCAATAGATGCTAGTTGGCCATACTATCTGACTCTGTTCAGAGGTTAGGTCATTTATGTTTTTGTTTATAGAGTTTGATGTACGCAACCTCTTGAGGAATGAGATATTGAGAGTGCTGCCTTTTAGGATAAAGGATGATAAGTCGCTAAAACCTGATGGTTTACAATGGCCTTACTTTCTTGTTAGGGAGTAGTTAGTGGGATATGTGTAGAGTTATCTAAAGAATTCTGTGCAGATGCATGATTGTGTGGCAGATAATGATATTGTCGTGTGTCAAATCATTTCCCAAGTTAGTCGGTTTTCTTTCTGTTTATTTTTTAATGTTTTGGATTTAGACAATAATGATCTATCAAGGTTAGAGATTTTAGGGCTATGGGCTAGAAGCCTAGAAGTCTTGTCAGGTGTCCATAAGATTTTGACTTGGATTTCGGCGAATAGATCTGGAGTTGTGCTTCCATATTATATTTCGCTGGAGGGGAATAACTTCTAGCATAGCTCTTGTTGCTAATGAGATATCTACTGCAAACAAAGGTAGAAGCTGCACAGTGTTCAAGCTCTTGAGAAGGCTTTCGATGACAATTTTCTGGTGAATGTGTTTGTCTTCATGGCATCTTCCAGCGCCTTTTTCGGCTTGATTTTACCTCTGATGCACAATCCAAATGGCATGCGCGCTTATGTCTTAGCTGTCTTGGATACTCCTAGTACTCTTTATAGCAGAACATCTTTATTATTTTGATGAAAATCAGGTTTCTGTATTTAACTTGACAAACAATTCACATGGTTGAGGGTATTTATAAACTTCTGACAGAAGAGAAGTCCATATCACTGAACCAGACTTATATTGCTAGTATGAAAATGTTAGAGTAGTAGTGATTAACAATATTGAAACTCAACATATTATTTCACAAACATTGCATTTGCTTCTATTTATGGGTGAACAGGATCCGTTATCTTATCCTAGCTAGAGTTCTTCGCTTAATAAGATTGCTGATGCATGTCAAACGGTATCGAGCCTTCGTCGCAACATTTTTGACCCTTCTTCCGAGCTTGATGCCATATCTGGGAACAATATTCTGTGTCATGTGCATCTATAGCTCTCTTGGTGTACAGGTAGGTAATGCTTGCTTAAATTATTTTCTTCTCTTTCAGATGATGCATATTTCTTCCGCCTCCTTGCATTTCCTATTCCTCTGTTAGTTAGTCTTCAGTTCGACCACTCTGTGTGTATCTGCTCTGGCAGGATGTGGAAAGTTGAAATGTTTTTGTCTTTTCCAATTCTTAACCCATCATTTGTTGTTTTCTGTTGGCAGATTTTTGGCGGGCTAGTCAATGCTGGGAACCCGTCTTTGGAAGGAACTGATCTTGCGGAAAATGAGTATCCTTTTCTCTAAGAGCTCTCTGTGCTAAATTTATGTTACCTGCATAGAAAATAATATTTTTCTCCTGGAAATCATCTTACTGTACCACATATAATTATCTTATGTGATTTGACTAGAGTAGCCTTTCAAATTTATTTCTCTTAAGTTTTTAATTAAGTGAATTTGTTTTAATATTTCATTCCAACTCTACTAGATTACTTTTGATATGCAAATAAATAAAAAAAATGCGGGAGATATAAACAAGATGCAGGGTCGTTTGTCTGCTTAAAACTACAATTTATATAATTTAAAATAATATAAAATATAGGGTGACAATGTAAATCCCACAATAGTAATTGACCAATCTTTTTGGACTGTGATGGGTACATACTTTTCATTATCCTCATTCTTCTTGGTATAATCTTACTTATGATAGTTAGCATATATCTTTGCTCTGTCAGTTAAGGCAGATCCATGTTTTGAGTTTCTCTCTTGACACATTCAGCTATTTACTCTTCAACTTTAATGACTATCCAAATGCAATGGTGACAACATTCAATTTAGTAGTCATGGGGAACTGGCAGGCTTGGATGCAGGTATGACTTGTTATAAGGATTCTATCTGTAATGCTTTTCGCTAAGTTCCTTCTGAAAGCTTGCCTTGTTTTTCTTGGTCCTCAATCCACTAGTTTCACAAGGATGGTAAAAGACTTTTTAAGCAACTGTGCAGTCTTGCTGGCAAAGAAAATCTCGTACTTCCATAACTACTACAAAAATTACTTAATCTTTATGGATCAAGGAGTCTACAATTGATTATTAGGCATACACTGGCTGCACTAGGCACTTACAACTTACAAGTGAAGTTTGTGGGGAGAATGGAACTGTTTTAATTGTCTTTTTTTTTTTTTTACCTGAATGAACCATAATGGAAAAATCCTTAAGAGGGAAAAAAGATAATGTTCCAGAATAGCGGCTAGGCAAAGAAATGGAGAAATAAATAGGAAATCAACTTTGCTTACCCCATAGCAACCTGTACATAACTACTCAGGCTGTGGTGTTTTGATCCTGAGGTATCTTCAGGTGGGAGTCATTCCAGTCGGGGGTGACTCGATTTCAATAAGGCACGGCAGGAGAGGGGGGGGGGGGAGATAAGAGTAGGAAAACGATGTTCATGAGGCATCACCTTTGTAATTGATTATTACTGCTTTTAGATTTGTTTTCATGTGCTGGAAAGTTTAAGAAGATTTCCTGATTTTACAATGCAATGTAACTGAAATCTTTTTCTATAAGATAGTACATGGCAAATTCTCATCTGTTGTCCTGGGTACTTTTTTTTTATCAAAGTTGCTAGGATTAGGAATTTAGGATCCTTCTCCAGGTGGATGGAAGGGTTTGAGGATCTAACGGTTTTATTAGTGCCTTCACCTGACAAATATAAGAAATTTATATCCTACCTAGCATTACTATCGTAAAAATTTTGGATCGTGAGATGGTAAGATCTGGATGTTTCACAGCAGATGCCTTTGATATCCCTAATGCCTCATTTGTCAATATGCTCCTGACACTGTCTTTGCACTACTTAATCTTTTTACTAATTAAAACTTCTTAAAATGTTTTGACTGCATATAAATATCTAATACGGTAACACAGCAGACTAGTAAATTACATAAACAAGCCTGACGAACTCAGACTGTTAATTTTGGATGTATCTGGGTATTTTGAAAGTTGCTGCAACTGATGCATATTATATGTCAATAGCATGGTCTTATGAATGATCGAATGCGCAGTATTCCTCCTATGTTGTTTCTACCTTAAATTGATAGCACATATTTAACTTGGTATGATATATTGTTGTATTACTGAAAGGTATTTTTTTTATTGCTTCTTGTTCAGAGTTACAGGGATTTAACAAGCACTTCCTGGAGTCTGGTTTATTTCATTAGCTTTTACCTCATCACAGTGATGTTAATCTTGAATTTGGTAAGGCCTGTTATCTAAAAGAGGTGTCACCTTTACTCCTACCCTTTGTTTTTCAAAAGAAAGAGCTTCAATTTCAGCACTTGTTAATGAAAAATTTATTAACTGGGTTTTGGGAACATAGATGTTTATCTCCAATAAGCATCAGAATAAATCTAGGCTAAAGGAAGAATACCATGACCTAACAATAAAATAGACGATTTCTGCCCAGATACATTTAAACCTTCCTAGTTTGGTTATGCAGGAATTTGAAATTCCTATGAATTAAGAATTGGGAAGGATGTTTGTTTGACCATAATTTAATAAAAAAGCAAGAATTGGGAATTACATGAGAATTAGAAGTTCCCACAAAATGCGGAAATTAGCCAATCCTCTCCCCCTTCGGTCATTCAAAATTCCTGCATATTGTAAGTAAGTAATGAAATTATATTTTTAACCTTCGAAATTCTATGTCTACATATAATTATAAGCATAGTTGCAAAGGATATAATGGTCTTTTTTAACAACTTACGTGGGAATTGTGTTAGCTCAACCAAACAAAACACACGAATTAATATCATGTGAATTGCAAATTTCCAAATGTCATTCAAACATGTTAGGGTTAATTCCTACGAAATTCATAGAGGAATTGAATTCCAAGGACGTGTAATTTCTTACCTGGTTTCAATTCCAGTATTAACTAAAGATCAATAACTCAGATGATGGGTTTTTGTGGTCAATTGGTGGCACAAATGCAGTATGATTTTTGTTGTCATCTTCTCTCCATATATGTTTGACTTTCGTGAGGCTTGTGGCTCAGAACACCAAGTCACAGGTGCCAAAGCAATCAAACAATTTTGTGCTGAAGGAGAGTAGGCTTTTGTGTCACCTTTTCTTAAACCCCTCAATGGTGTTTGTATTGTATCTTATAAACCCCCCAATACTGTGTGTATTAAATTTCTCTTTATGGAATGTGATTCAGATAGTTGCTTTTCTTGTAACAGTTGTCTTGCTAGTTTCACACCTGCACAGACTGTAGCATTATTTCATCAATTTTTCTTCAATTAATACGTACTTCAATAATTGTTTCAGATCATTGCTTTCGTGTTGGAAGCATTCTTTTCAGAATTAGAGCTTGAGGAATCAGAAGAACCCGAAGCCGGTGAGGTTAGTACTTTTTATAACTGAAGTCATATGGAATTGCTAATAAAATAAGTAAGTTTACCTGTATAGTTGTAATGCTTTCTGCTTTGTGGCAATCACACATTTACGAGCTTAAGGGGTCTAGATTTGAAACTTGGTAAGTGTAAGCAAATGTTGTCATCTTTAGAAAGAATGGAATATTGCCAAAACATATTCTGCTCGTATGGGCAAAGGGAATCTCTATGGCTGTGGTTCATCATCTATATCATAGTCAGTTTAGCACTAAATATAAATTGCACGGCTTTATCACAGGCAGACTTCCATGGTCAGAAAACTCATACTCATCAGCAACATTTGTAGCTGATGAAGAGACTATTATATGCTTATGTAAAGCTACAGGAAGGCAAAAATATATAAGTCTATAAGATAAGCAGCTGTGTGAGGAATGATCTAAGGCATTTACAGTGCAGATCATATGGTACCACAGAAACTTAATTGAAGTTGGTTGCTGTTAGCGCAGGAGTTAACTATGCTCCCACCATGACAAAGTTGTGCTGGGTCCATTAGCACCGTGGCGAGCTACTCATAAATGGGCCAGATACTGTGCTAGTGTGCTCTGCTAGGATTCTTGCAAGTAGTTGGTTATGAGCTAGTATGCTTAGCTTTCTTTATGAGTTCGTTTCGGTGTTATACGCGGCTATTAGCAAGTGAATATGTCGTAGATGGGCGCAGAATTCAAATTTGTCATTAGGATAGCATCTTTAGGAGATGGACATCTAAGACAGGGGGAGAATTGGGTTGGATAAGAGTATATAGGGCATTCCATGTGGATAATGGGAGGGGAAAATTATTTTAAATTGTGGATGCCCTTTTGGATATGCATTCACATAACAATAAGTACAATTTTCTAGAAAACTGATTTCCATTGAACAAACAGAGCCTAAAGGGAGAAGAGTGATAATAAATTTAGCATTCTGACATTAGGTATTGTTTTTATGTGAGCTTTTTGCTTCTAGAATTTCTTGTTTGTCAGCGGATCAAAGTCAAGTACAGTGTTGTTCCATGGCTGGTCAAACTCCAATAAAAGTTCACAGCTTAATGTTTTTTTTTGAAGGTCCTATATAGTATATAGTACATTATACTGTAATTGAATTCTTGAATCTACGCCATGGTAAAAATTATATGAGAAACCAGAAAGAATTGCTAGTTTATCCTGAGAATATCTCTGAAACTCATTTAGCAGGCATCAGAAGATTTTTTATATCTGAAAAATCTGTTACTTTTCTCAAGACATGAAGCTAATTTATCGTATTCTCTGTGTCTAGGTCCAGGATGCGGGAAGAAAACTACGACACCGATATTCAGGGTAAGGGGAAGCTTCAAATGGCCTATTGTATTTGTAGCAATCCAGTGACTAAGTAGAAGCTGAAAATTTTTAAGTTTCCTTGTTTCAGTCAAAAAACACGAAGCCAGAGAGTTGATGTACTCCTCCATCGTATCTTGAGTTCAGAGCTGGACAAATCAGAGCCCGTCAGTGCTTAGGTACTTCGTTCGTTTCCTCTGGTCATACTTGTTCTGCAGTTCATTGTTTTCCTCTTTGCTCCTTCAACTCCTCAAAAGGAGGAGAGGGATTACTCTTAGTTTATTTGAGGATTTGATGGTCAATGTTTCTTACACTTAATTTTTTCGACATATTCTGTTATATGTAATGTGAAAGTGTCTTTATAATTACTGCAGAGGTAGCTACCACTTGCTTTACCATTGATAGAACTGCTCACAGAGACTACTAGGTTGGCCTGCAAACGAAGGAATCGGAATGTTAAACTTATTGGTGAGATGGGATGCGCAGAGAAGGTTCAGCAACTGGTTCTTGTATATTCTATCATCATCTTCGTGACTGATATGTTTCCCTATCGGCCCTACAATCATAATTCATTGTACCTCTTTTTTTTAGTGTGTGTCATTTGTAGTCCTATTCTGAAGTCTCAATGCATGTTGGGATATCTTGTGAAGCTCGGACTCTTCATTTTCCTTCAAGTACCCGTGTCGGACACTTTTCACACAAACATGGGTATGGACATTGGACACTTCACCTTAGGCTGTTAACATGCAAATTTTTGAAGAAGTAGCCGAGTCTGACACTTGAACACGCACCCTTATTGGATACTGGACAGCGAGTCTAAGCAACATAGAGGATATCTGTATAATGTTGTAGATTCTATCTGGTTTGTAACATGCTGTTTAAGATGTGAAGTTGTCTCTGGTCTATACATTAGTAAAGTCTGCTGTCTATTTGTGGTTTCTGATCCAATCCAAACATCAGATGCATATTGGATGTTTATACTTTATATAGTGTCAGCATTCAACTAATGACGTGCACAGCTGCCTTCATGCATTTTCTTGTAAGCGTCGAGCCCTGGGTGAGATGACCCTTTATACCTTGTTTCCACCGGGTAAATGACTCTCTTACCCTGTTAAGTGCGAAAGTGATCATATCCAAATGATTCTGGCAAGAGATCAGAGATGGTTTCATATGTATAAGATTACTTAAGTATTTACTGCATCTATCCCATTAGATCGTCAATATTTTTCTTTTTTGGATATTTGAACAATTTCTCAACTTTTCTCTTGTATGCAAAAAAAGAATATTCAGGCTAGAATCGTACCAATTAATCAATTATTATGCTCTCCTAAATTTTTTGGCCAAAAGCTAATATTGGGAACTCTGGAAACATTTTGTACTTTACAATTATATTTTTTTATAAATACAAATAAAAGAACATATTTGGCTGCAACTCCTACCAGCTATAGGCAATTACTCCCTCCATTCCAACCAATTCTTTACATTTGACTTTTCACAATTGCCAATGCCATACTTTGACCGTGA
>CAAKMY010035451.1:0-32400 GCA_901111285.1 Corrigiola litoralis | reverse complement strand
AAGGAAAAATTGATAAAAATAATCCGACTTTTGACTCGTAAATATTGGGGTGTGGGGTTTGGTTGACTTAGGAGGGGTGAGAGTTGTTGTTTTTGGAGTGTATGTGTGGAGGAGGACAATTAAGAGAATGAAAAAAGAAATTATTATTATTATTTTTTTTTTTATCGTTTGGTTTAGCATGTATTCTTACAGAATCTATACCATGCTTCCGGACTTGATTTTCTGGTACTTTTTGTGATTTATATTGTACATTTTCAGAATAGATATGAGAAAAATACGAAAAGTTACAAATATCTAGGATGAGAGCACATGTTGACGAGAGAACCTAATAATTTGACGTATTCTTATGTGTTATGAGTTTTAACAAGGGATTCCTTGTAACAATGCTATATTTTTAAGGTTTTGTACTTGAGACATCTAGTTAAACTAAAACGCCAATCCGATTGATTTAGGTGTTTCCTGTTATATTTTTTCCATATATCTCATCTAGTAGTATTGGAGTATGGATTGGTCAATAGTAATGATTTTGGCCCTCTTTGGAAAATATCTGGTTGTATTATAGGGTAGTTTGTTAGATTAAACGGGTTTGACTAAGGCCCTATTTGGCAAACAGTGGGTAGCGGGTTGGATTGACGGGTTTGACCTAGTAATTTTATTAGCGTGTCGTCAAAAGATGTTTGGTAAAAATTAGTTGATAAATGGTAGTTATTTTATTGTAAAATGGCATATAAGAACAATTATGTGTATGATTATATAAGGGTATCAAGTGAAAATTTCTCTAATGATTGGACATGTAAGTCTTTCGACATTATTTTCCAACCCTCTAACCTCAACACACTCCTTTTTCCAGCGGGTTCATTTTTTGAGGGTTCTTGCCAACCCAACCTTCCAACTCACCAACGTATTTGCTTTTTAACTATTCAAACCCCCTAAAACTGATCAAACCCTCTAAAAAAACTCCAATAAGTTGTTTACCAATAAGACCCAATAAGTTCATTAGCGGGTTGTATAAAGATGTTTGATAGAAACTAGAGTTGGTAGTTATTTCCTCTTGACCATATGTTTAAATAGCATTGCATATACGATTTTGCCCTTTCCTTTCCCTTCTCCTTCCCTTCTCTAGTCATACATCTCGTTCACATCCCTACTCCACATTAACACCCACCTATTTTTCGGATAGACAATTTGGAGAAATCCACAATGACTTTGTCGGAATGCGAGGCAGATCGAAGCATTACATAGTTTTAGTAGAGTATGCTCCCGGAGCATGTGCTCCCACCCTATATTTCTTTTACCTTATAATGTTTTTCTTGTATCTTTTTTAAAAGGTATAAGAAAAATGAAAAAAATGTACAAGGAATGTAGGTGGGAGCACATGTTCAAGAGAGCATGATATAGATTTTGACATCAAATATGTACGATAACGTATTCCAATCCAATCTAACACAATTCATGCATGAATATAAAAATCAATCACTTCATCATCCAAAGATATATAATATCAAGATAGTGAATCGAGTGTAGACACTCAGTTTCCTTCTGCATAATAAACCTCTAGCATTTGACAACAATACTTGGTTACTTTCAGTAATTACTGTGATTCCCCTGCTTCAGCATCAAGCAACTTGTCATAAGGACTCTCATTACCATTTACCAACTGTAGGAATCATAAGCACGCCATGCAGGCAAACAATAACAGTAGAAATGACAATCGAAAGCAGGAGGTTGATCCAAACATCGGCGTACCCCCAGCACAGAACTATAACTACACCAAACAAGGTGATAAAGAATCCTGCTATGGAAAAGGCCGAGCTGAGGCGAGGGAAGATGCAACAGTACCAAAATAAGCACAAGATGAACAATATGGGGTAGAATTGGCTGACAGTGAAAGGGAGGAAGTAGATGCAGGTCAAGAAGATGGTGAGCGCTACGTTGACGTAGTTGCCCCGAAATTAAGAAATGTTATGCTGCAGAGTGCAGACGACTCGTTGCATCAGAGTAGGAGACTGGGAGTGAGAGGGGGCACAGATTGTAGAACTCTGGCCATGGTCTGGTTGCTGGTGAGGCGAAGGCGGACTCACCGGAGGGTGGTTGGGGTGGTACTGTGGACATTGTCTAGAGGTAAGGTGTATGACTTTCTTCTATGAAAGGCATTTGGCTACAATTTATTAGTTTTACTAGTATAGGGCCCGTGAATTTCACGGTTGTTAATATTAGTTGGAAAATATAAATATAAATAATTCTTATTATTGTAAGCGTTTAATCTATAGGTTTATCTATTAAATCTATATAAGAGACATAACTTTTATACATTATACTTTAAAGTTACACGATATGTTAAGGTACCGACAACTTTTTTTAGATAAACATGTCATATGTCATATTAGGAATAATATAAAGTCTAATTTGACAATACAAAATTGATCCACTTTATTTTGAACTTAAACGGCAAGTCGAAGGTGACCTCTTCGAATTGCTATTTACCACAAATCTTTTTTTGAAAGGTTGTCTACGTATAATCTTGCATGTAATTGCATTAGCTCATAATCAACTCACAAAAAAAAAAAAGTCAATTCATATATGATATTTTGCAAACAAAGCCATATTGAACAACACTAAAGCTTTGTTCTCTTCACTCGAATTTCAGAGATTTTTTGTCCAGTTCCTTTCAGGTGCTTTCAGTTCTCTTCAGTTTATTACAGTACTCTCCAGTTCCTTTCAATTTCTTCCAACTTTCTCCAATATATTCTTTCCAGTCCTCCTCCAATTTCTGTCTAGCTCCTTCCAGTCCTCTCCAACTCCTTGCAGTTCCTTCCATTTCTCTCCAATTTCTTCTAATTATCTCCAATTCCTTCCAGTTAATTCTTTCCAATTTTGGTGAATTTCAGTTTCTTCCAACTCCTTCATGTTCCTTCTAGTTTCTTCTAGTTCCTTATAGTCCTATCTAGTTTATTCCCGTCCTCTCCAATTCCTTCCAGTTCAATTCAGTTAAGTTATGCGAGTTTTTAAGAGAACATGGCCTAAGCTTGTTTCAAAAAACCCTAAAAAAATTAAAAGAAGATAAGTATTGTAGGTTAAATAAACAAACTATAAATAAGATGAACTCTATATATGCCTCAAACCACTAAGGATTTCGTAACCTCCATTGCAATATATTCATTAAGGGTACTACCAATAATGTTTGTATATACATAATTAATAGAAACAAAGGAAAATACATTACTATACAACGATCATTGTTGGTAAATGATCAGGTCAACACCCTAACTGTTACATGAATAGTGTCCCATCGACACTCACTTATGTTGGACTGTAAGACTTTTATGTCAGTCAACCACACTCAACCCACTAAAAGGTTTCAAGTGAAAATCCACTACCAAGAGGTAAATACATCCAATAGATTTTGTACTAAGAAAAAGAAAAACAAACAAAGACGTTATTGTATTGTTTGAAAATCTTGCCAATGAGCATGCTTCAGGGTAATATCGTTGTTATCCAAGTAAAACAATATCACATAACATTAGGTAAAAGATGATCTTAATCTTTCATACTTTTGCCTAAAATTCACGTAACGCTACATCGGAACAGATAGAATATGTACCGAAAGTCAAGTTTATTTTTTATTCAAGTGACTCCAAAATAATATAGATTGTTTTGATATGTAGACTTAGTCCTACCACTTATCATTATCTATAATCAGTTTCATACAAACTCAACTTCCTTGTTCACTAAATTGCAATCATGTCAAAGCACTCGTGCAAATTGCACGGACGGTAAAGTAAAATTTTAAGAATAAAAATTAATTCAACCTTTTTTGTACTTCATAATTTTCTTGGACATAAAAACTGAAAAAACAAAATGATAAGGTTATTTTTCAGATCGATAAAGTATTTTGAGGTTTTTTTTTGTTTGTTTCTCATGTTGTATATAATGAGGCTTTAAAAGTAGATATATCTTAAATTTTTTTATTTTCAATTGATATAAATTTATTGAATAAATAATAAGTATAACAATATTTTATTAAGAAAGGGTACAGAGAAATACATAATAGTTTCCCTCAAAAAATTAAGTATAAGAAACTTATGTCATTTCTTTTTGAATTGCGGGTAAGTATATTCGCTTTTAAATTCTTTTAAACTTATGTTTTTTTTTTTTTTAATTTGGATATGCTCTCTTTTAAGACATGTGTAAATGCATGATTATTATAGCATATATGTTGAGTGAAAAAATATACTATAATAAATGTTGTAGATTAAAACTTATTTCAAACACACTTATATCATAGTTAAATGAGATGTCTCAATATAATTGAAAATTTTCATTTTCCAAAACATGCAGTAGAAAGTTTAATGCACCATTGGTCATATTGACTTGTGTGATAAAGTAAAATAATATCCCCTTTATGTTTTTAGTGCACAGCTAAGACAAAAATCCTTTTAAACAAATGACTTAGAACTCATTTAATAGTAATCGAGTTAGAGTGATAGTTGTAGTAGCGTATAATTTGTTTGAGATTAACTTTAAGTGTCACTTGAATAATCATTTTTTTTTCCATTAAAGATGTATGATTAGAGGATGCGAGATAGAAATTTGGAGTAGCATTCCTATTGATAACTTTCCCAAGGTCACTAATTTTTTATGAATTTGTGTAATTTGAGTATCTTTATAAAAATCGCTCAGTTTTTGTAAGTCTATGAAATATGCAATATTCTTTTTTCCATCCCAAAAAAAAAAAAAAATAATATAAGTTTAAAAATTAATATAAACATGTCATGTTAAATATATATTCATAAGTCAATCTCAATGAATCCCACGAAAATATTTGCTATTATTATCACTCTTGTCCTTCAAAAATAACATTTCTTTCTAAGACAGAGTGCAAATATACAAAAACACACATTTATAAAAAAAAAAATGACCTTTTTGATAAAATATAAGTTTCATTCATACTAATACCAAGCAAAAGCTTACAACTTCAGTCGACAAAGGCAAAACTAATCACCTGTACATCACAGGTTAACACAAAATACAAACATTACACATGCTCAAGTCGGGCTAAGTCCCTAGGAGGAATCTGAAACTTAGAAACCAATCTGATTCTAAACTTGACATCATGTAACAGCTGCTGGATCACCAGCTCAAGTCTTGACACCACCCTTCAATTCTTCACTTGTTCGTGACAATCCAAACTCAATAGATCAGAGCACACAGAAGAGCACAAATGAGTCTCCTTTTAATGCTAGAATTCCAATTTCTCCAGGCACACCAGTTCAATGGTCTCATTTTGTGCTATAATTCATTGAATTAGTGAGCTTAACGATTAGCATCACCCGCACGCAGATGTAAAGCATGAGAGGTTGTGGCAGGCTATATTGAAGCCAGTCTTATATTACAAAAAGTTAGTCCAAGAGGAGCATTATAGGGACACCCCCTGACTCATTGATTTTATATCAATTCTTGAATTCCCATGGATCGGCTTAAAACATGAAATGGCTTAAAGAAGTGAACCATACCTCATTGCGCAATATTCAGAAAATCTGGTCAACCTAGTGAACAATATTGTACCACTTATCATATATCAAGTATACTGGATCATGTAAAACACTCATGACGTATAACTAAACTTGATATAGCTACATAACAATGAATTATATAGAGAATATGATTTTGAGAGCAGCACAGAAGGTTGTAGCACATATAAAAAAGATTTTTTGTTCGAGTAAGGCAACACATACCTTAATTCAGTGATATTTTCATGTATATTGTATCTACACTTTGGATGGCTTCTGTATCCTACTTTTCTATGGCTGCCAGAAGAACTCAGTTGTATGGAGTGGCAACTAATTCCATGAACTGAAATATGTAGGTATGTTTTCATCGTAATCCTGCTGATATTACTGCATGAACAACTTCTCTTAAGAATCCAAAATGATAATGATATCTTTACATATTTAAAGATCATATCCCAGAATAAGAAAAGTAGCACTCCGGCTAGTGGAATAACCATGTCGCTAATATGTTAAGAGTTAAATCCCCAATTTGAAATCCAATCTGACTAAGCTACAATCATAGTATTACGCTAAAACCACATTATCAATGAATCCAATTAACGAAAGTTCATTGAATCAAACTAAAAAAGATCATAGTGATTGAAGAGCTATACACGAACGATCATGAAAAAAAAAACACAGAAACATGCAGTACATTTTTCTGCACCAGCACTCAAGCAGGGTAAAATTTGAGCATGCAATAACTTCTTTCAAAATTACGCTTAACTAACCTTGTCAAGTTGTCAACCAGCAGATAAATCAATAACAAAAATCAATAGGAACACTCCTAAAAACACCCACATACTTAACCTAAATGATAGCTATAAACACAACTCTTTTCCAATTAGACTCTAAGGTGCAATAATCTTTGTTTTGGCTCCGGTAAATGGTAAGGGTGTAGCTAGTACATAATTCTAGCAACTTATATCATCCTACATACATGAATACAAATATACATGAATCCAAGTATACATGAATTTGAAAGGCAAAAAGCGAAAAGATCCATGACTACCTGGTACAGAGACATAGAATCCATTATGGTAACCATTGGCCATATCATGGTTTTTGACAGAAAGGCAGCTTGCCCCATATAAGCAAGAATCAGAGACGGATACACCACAAAGTAAAGGCAAGCTGAACAACAGCAAAAACATATTAGATAATTAGACCAATCTGTGTCTCTCGAACCACAATATAGACAAAAGTGAAACGAATTATGTTTTGCGTTCTGCAATGCTCTTAACAGTTAACTATTTAGTCAACGGACCCTTCTTCCAATGATAACCATGGTTCTAAACTTTCTATACCAAACAACAGGGATTTTTTAAATAGTTAAATTAATAACTGGATAGGTAAGTGTGTATATCAGACCACCCATCCCATGCTGCAGGTTGAAGAAATCGATCCTCTACAAATTTTTGAACGAACCTTTGGCTTAGGCCTAGTGACAATAACTATGCTTCTTTAAAAATGGTGTTCAGTACACAACCCGACTAAGAACTCAGAAGCATTTTAAAATACAAATCTTATCAATCTAACAGAGGAGCAACAACGCAGACAAATTGATGTTACAAAATTATAAAGAAAGATTATAATATTATATAGCATCTCATTATGGACATTGCTTACATATAATTATATGAATTTCAAATTTAAATTCAGTTTAATGCTAGTTGCTTCAATTATTGCCAAGTCAAGAAATAAAAATGGGAATAATTAGAAAATTAAGAACTGGCCGATTGAATACAACTATTTCAGTAATGAAGAGATGATCAAATATAACTATGAATATGTACAAAGCCGATTCTTATTAGACGATTCATGTGGCATCTAGCCTGCAAACCCCAGCAAGTAACTAATATTACTTTTTTATGCAGTAAGTTAAAATAAGAGACGAAGAACGCAACTCAAGTACCTAGGATCACAAAGTACACCATCTTAGATTTCTAATAAGTGATAGCAACTGGATCAAACAATCTGGAAAAAAAATATAATAGCCAACTTAGATTGATTAGAGCGACTTTAATCATGAATATTAGTGACATTTCATCTTAATATCCATAACCCTTATGTCGATTTTCAGTCTAATAGTGTTAGTGTTCTATCGATGAGAACCAAATTCGAAGCAACTAACCATATATGAAGATGCAACATCTGAAGAAAAAAGAACCAAATGAAACTTCTTGGATTGCGTTGCAATAAGAAAACCCAAATTATATAACTTATGATTTTATATAGTAAACACAATTAAAGGAAGAACATCTGATAAAATTCAGACTGAAAACGAAATACATACTAAAAACGAAATACATACGAAATACCCTCCACCCCTGCCTACTACATTGATACTACATTGTTGCAGAGCCAAAAATGGAAGTCAGATTCAGAATTTGGACATAGTGAGTCATGCAACTGATGTAATTAATTGAAAACCAACAATTGGAAACTAAAGCAAGTGGGTAAGAATGATAAACTTGCAAACAAAACCCTATTATGGCACTATATAAATATATATGAAAATGGGTATAAATATAATTATCATCATGAAAAATATGAAACCAATTTAATAAGAGAGCAGAGCTTAGAGAAGGTACCTTTCTTCCAAGTAGAGGTGCATAAAAATGGAGATGTGGCTGCAATAAATGGCAAAGTTGAATAAGATTGATGAAGAGAGAGTAAAAAAAAAAGGCGTATATTAAGAGTTTGGTTATCGAAATTAGAATGGTTGAAGATTACATTGCCTCAATACATTAAAAAGCAATCACGCAGTATATTTATCGTGGAGACGAAAAAGGAAAGCTTATTTATTTGAGTGATGTAGTCGAAGATTATAGACAAAATACTTAGGGAAGGTTTTGACCGGATGAATGAAACATGATTTCCTTCCATTTGAAATTAACGCAGATTAGTAATGAATTTTTTACTAAAATCTATGTTATAATTAGCAACTCAAATTAATTGAGCTGCACCTCAAAGCTCCCATCTTCAAAAAAAAAAAAAAAAAAAAACGTTAAAGGCAATGATAGACGATAAAGCTATTTACCTCAATAGTATAATTAATTTAGGCGGACTGAGATAGAATTAATTAGTCTAATCGATTCTTAAGAGAGACGACTTTTATTGAGTTAAGCACCATACAAAAAATCACTTTGCCGAAATACTCTTCTATGTTGCTTATAGGAATTCATGTTTTTTAAGGACATGAATGATGAGCATAATAGTTCCATAGGAAGAGAACTTACATCATGCAACGAAATATTTGTCATTTCTTGCATAGTCGCCACTGATTTGTTATTGCGAAACTCGGACATCACACCTTGGACAACAATTAGCTGTTAATATTGTAGTAATGCAAGGATATATGTCAAGAAGCAAATATCCTTAACAAATTAAAAGGCTTGTGATACAAAGATGCTTCATTACCAAGATAAGCATCAATACTCGTAAAAATTCTCTGATTCTAGCACCAACTCAGTTACTGAAAATTCAAACCCATAGTAGTATGATACAAATAGAAGCAATGAACTTGAAATATAAACATGCAAAAAGCTATGCTTACCACATATTAGTATTGCTCTCAGAGTATCCGGCCTTATGTGATCCATTCTCCCAAGAACAAATTCGATAGTCACCCTATAATGCTGCATCAAAATATTTGATAGAGCATAAAATTATTAAAAAAAATATATCAATCGATTAAAATTAAAATAAGGGAGCACTCAAAATCGGTAACTATTAGTTACAAATATATATTAGAAGAAACTTAATGATTGTAGACCTTCTTCCTAACTCAGTTTTTAAAAAAATAGAAAGCAAGATTATAAGATTTTTAAAAATAAGATCAAAAGTTTAAAAGCCATGGAAAAAACTGTAAGAAGGAAGGGGAAGATCAAGAAGGAATAGGAAGAGGCGGACTGGAAGCGAGAGCGAAATGATTATCTGCTCAATTACTGTAAACCACAACTAAATATTCTAACTAAAAACTGAAACTGCTACCACTCATTAAACTTCAATAGGCCATAAGTGGGTTTACTGGCATCCTCCTCAAGAACACATCTAGACTATGCTAAAACCAAATTATAATATGGAGAAACAATGACATACTACTGACCAATATCGAGTACTTTTCTTTATTGGATGCTTTGAAGAATATGGTTATGCCGCAAGAAATCTAAAGCCATAATGTGACACCATCACAAATTCATTAATTACTAATTAAACACCCTACAGAACGAAATTATAAATTAAATTTTCTAAACTCATTTTGAGACCAACAAATAAAGGGAGAAGAAGGTACCTTTTCCAACAGTGGCTCCTGAGAAGAACGATGAAGCAAGTAAACTAATAAAGGGGACTGATAAAAAAAAAAATTGATGAAGGAAGAGAGTGGAAAAAGAGACGTAGAAAGAAAGTTTTTATGTTGTTATTATGTTGTGGAGATTATATTCTCTAAGTAATTGAAAACAGATCTCTAAAAAAATATTAGAAGAGGTGGAAGAAAAGGAAAGTTGCGGTACTGTAGTAGCAACAAAATCAAACAATTAGGGAAGGTTCGAGGTAGAGAGGTGGAGCACTTAGGCAGGAAAAAAGTAAAGGAGTGGTCAACTTGCTGATCTGGTTGCTGACATGGCTATAAGTCATTATGCTTTTGACATTTGGCAAATTAATATTAGCGTGACATTTGGCAGCTATGGTAGCTGTTTTAGTATAATATATAGATAGATGGTAGAGTGATTCTATGTTGTACAACCGCACCCAAAATAGACTTAATACTAGTCAATGGCGTATAAGGACTATGAAAGGTTTTCTCTTCCAATTATTTTTCGGAAGAAAAGTAGCATTACACGCTTAATATAGTTAGCTTTAAATGTAAAAGAAACTAGGACAGAAAGAGAGACTTTGATACTGATGCATATTGTATATGAATATCAACACAAACTGCTTACGAAGTACATTTAATTAGCTAGAAAGTAGAGCTCACGAGCATACAAAAGGTTGATTGATTTGATGAGCAATGTTGGCCGTTTACACACCAGAAACTATAAAAGAAATTCTGATATTATGTTAAAGCACAGCCACTAGTTACTCCGTAATTGGCAATCAGCAATCTTCAATAGAAATTAGAAACACTAATCCAACTGCTGATTGCAAACATGTACCTTGATCTTCTTTTTCTCTTTACATAATGAAACTTACAAACTACCTGTACATTAGCTTCAGGGTACCAGATGAGAGAATCGGTAAACTTCCGTATGTTTATCTGTTATGTAATATGTATGATCTCGAACTAACTTGAAGTTGTTTTCTACAGCACAACTCTCTTCAGAAGTGCCAACAGAAGATCATTCCATGCATCAACCGGCCCAGGCATGCACCAATGCACACAGTCATTAAACCCTTTCTTCTTTTTGTTACGCCAGTGTGAGCCGGGGTGCCCATCAGGCCTCATCGACATCATTCTAGTGATGTCCATGGCTTGAAACTTCTTCCACCTGAAGCCAGCATCTTTCCTCGCTATCTCAATTTCTTCGATTTGAATGTTTCTTGCCTTCAACTCAACATTGTTTTTGCCTCTAGTCAACAATTCTCCAACCACATTGTTGTTGTAAGGCTTCAATCTTTCACAACTTCCTCCAGTATTCCATGTCCCATTCTCAAAATGTGATGGAGAGATTGTCCTCACTAGGGTGACCATGTCATTGCATTTTCTGCAATCATTTATGTACCTGCACTCCCTTTGCGTTATGAGTTGTGACATCTAACAGTAAAAATTCATACGACTATGCAAAATGACCGTATATATTTAGTGAGGACATCTAAAATAATAATATGGTTGTGGCGGTAGCTTTCTTTAGTTACATGTTAACAAAAATTATAAAAAATTGATATTTCTAATACACGACAAATCAAAGAAGATCTCATATGAGTGTAATTTATCTTATACGTTAAAAATTTCATTTGGAAATCAATCTTTACTCATAAATAGTGTCCAAAAGTCGAATAGGAAGAATAAGGAGAAATAAAGAAGGTACTAAACAAATAGTCTTGCATAAGACCGCGGTCTACTTTAAGTTTAAAAATGAACAGTCTCATTCGATAATTTGTGACTACTAAAAGCACCAACAGATCGACTTGATTCTCAAGCTTTATAATGTACCTGAGCGTAGTCTGTAAGGCCTTCCTGATAGCGAAGCCAACATCAAACTCAGTCACATTGGTTTCATTGCAGTCGACACATCCAATCATTTTCCCATCTTCGTACAAATAGTATTTCATAAAGAACCATTGAGCATCCGATACAATGGCATAATCAACTAACTCTTGAGTCACATTTTGAGCCCATGCATCATCCACTTGATCAAGGTACAAATCAAATACACCACCCTCGTTCGCAATGCCCTTGACTAAGAACCTAGTCCATAATACCATTAGGGTGAAATTGTTCCTAGGAAAAAACCATGTTCGAGACCGATCTTTGGCATCCCTGTACACATCTATCGGAGACTCCTCTTGAGCCAAGAGGCATAAAAGAGACTCCACTTGGTTCCGAGCAACAGAATCTCCAATAAACGCAAGCTTCTTACCGCGAACAATTTGGAAGAAGGTCTTGGGTTCGAATCTTAAGAGCTCACATCCGTCTGGCTTCCATCTCCAATACAAGAATTCTCTATCAGTCCTCCCATGCAAGAAACAATCCTTCGACGATGGAATTGTTGAACAACTTGCATTTGTGTAGAGAGGGCTCTTTGGGTCGTGTACCCATTGCCCCTTGAATAAATTACAATCTGCATTATCTGAAATATCAAAGGAAAATTTAAGAACCGTAAGTTATAGTAGTATATACTTAGCATTAAGCGAATTCTAGCTGATTCCTTTCATACCATCTATAGGTCGATTTGGAGGATATCTTCGGTTGATAATTTGCTGTTTCTTGGTAATACTAGACGAGAAAGGGGAGTAGAGGGCTATGATGCTTAAGATTGTGGTGAAAAGTATAAGGCATCCCACGAATGAAGCAAGTCCGGTTGTTTTGGTATTTTCTAGGAGCTCTCTCATACTTTGTGGTTATAACTTACATACAACAAACAAAAAGAGTTCCTAGAGTTATGAGATAGAGGTTTATGGACTTCGTTCTAGGAATCCTTGGCAAATGGCAACACCTGCTGAACTGACATCATGATAAGTTTTTAGAGGTTTCATCACAATGTAGGATTATATTTGAAGTATCTTGTCTTCTTTCTTGAAGAAGTTTTACATCACAAAAAGTATAATATATATTTACTCTTATTGCTCAGCACTTGGTATCACCATAACTTTTTATTTTTAAGACCTCACCACTCAAAACTAAATTATTTGCTCGGAAAAAAAATCTAAAGTCGATTTAGAGATAGACTTGCTTACAAAAATGGATTTATATAATAATCTATCAACACAATATAAAAGACTATTTTTCATTTAAAATAATCAATTTAAAATAATATAAAATTCTAACTTGAAAATAAACAATATCATACCAGACATTCTATTGCATAGTGTAATCAAAATTTAAGGAGGGAATAACGGAACGGAAGCTAGAAAGAGCCTAAGTACGAGTTCGTTACCTTTTTGCATGAGAAATCTATGAAGCAAATTATGCAGATCTAAAGAAAA
Source organism: Corrigiola litoralis (assembly GCA_901111285.1). Taxonomy (NCBI): domain Eukaryota; kingdom Viridiplantae; phylum Streptophyta; class Magnoliopsida; order Caryophyllales; family Caryophyllaceae; genus Corrigiola; species Corrigiola litoralis. The sequence continues at coordinate 19,201 of CAAKMY010035451.1, read as the reverse complement.
AAAAAAACGACTCCTGTGTTATCAGTTATTACTCCAAAAGAGGTACGGGAAGTTGTATCAGTGAACCGATAAAACTACTGATCGACAATGAATTGGTTGGCGTAAATCTTTTGCATGCAGTTGAGGCCGGATATGGCCAAGGTGGCTTCACATGATCAGGCCATTTTGCTCAATGCTTCAACTTTTTGGAAGCACTTGGGAGCATGGGATGTTTCTAGCTTTTTATTAATTTTTGGTACATGTGAGCAGTGAGCCACCAAGTGTACATAGATGGGGAACGTAGATCAGTTTCAAATGTCACCCCTGATACAATTTCTAAAGACAATATCATGTACAGGTATAGGTAAAACGATTCTTAATTTTGACACAATAATGTTCCATATCCTACATTCAATGTTCACAAATTTGCTAAGCCAGAATACTGACTCGCAGTTCAGTTTGATTCTATCACTTTTAGGATGCGCCGCAAACATTTGAAAGACAACATTAGATATATATACGACTCTATATATGGACTATGGTAGCAAGTAATGATGACAGTGATGAGTATGTTGTTCACAGTTCACTTACTGAAAACAAGTGACCCTGTGCTAGAGGCAAGATAAGCAACACACTTAACCGTCAGAAAAGTTAACACTCATCTCAGAACTAAGAGAGAGCATTATGTATTTATGTCCATCAATTCTACTTGGTACTTAACATCATTAGAGCAATGCATAAGTTTGCAGCCCCTAAATTAAGACTTCTACTTGGTTTAGCTTTGTGAACAAGTGATGTTGCAGAATCATAATCAATCAAACTAAACACAATTATAAATAATTGATCTATTAAGCGGGAAATCAAACTCAGGCAAGGCTCAGATATGGGTTTCATTCACTGACCTAAATCAAGCAAAAGTTATTACAGGAATACAGGATCAAAAAAATTTGTTCGCAAACAATAACCCTCAATGCCCCAGCCCACAAAAGAGATAAACGAAAGTTTAAAACAATGACATATTTGATATAAGCAGCAATGTAAACACCATGTGCTCAACAACTTCTGATATATTGCTATGACAATGAAATTCAAAAGTCGTAGAACTAGTATTATGAAATTACAACAGGGTTTTATTAAACATTGAGTATGCTGTACCTCTTTCTGGTAAGATAAATTTTCAGACATGAGACTAGATCAGTAATCCCACAGCATCTACACAAGTATTGTCGAGTTCATCTGCAGTTCAGCAACTGATGGTGCGCAAAGTATATGTTGCTCGACTACTACAACTCTCAAAATTTCTTTCTAATTTTACAACAGATTTCGCCTAAGTTGCATGGTTTTCTATCACTCTGATAAACCAGCATTGGGGATTCACCAAAGCATTTGTAAGCCTCTGATTCAGTTAGGAAGTACCAATAAGGCTATAATTTATCGTACTAGACTTGAGAGGTTGCAAGATCCTTTCTCCAGTTCTTCACCATCAAAGATGTTGCAACATTCGCTCACCAAGACCAACAAAATGCAATCCAGGGTTGCTAACCTCCGATCATTTTTTAATTAACCCAATCTTTGAACAATAACATCATGTACAGTGGCACATTCACCACAGCAATTACCAAAGCCATCGCAAGCACCCGAAGGCACCGTTGTAGCACAATCCTTGTCATTGATTTGCTCGATCTTGGCAAGCTTTTAGCAAAAGTTCTAGAATCCCCGTCACTGTCTAGTTTCAATCCAACCTCTTGATCTTGGATCATCTGTCTCCTAACCGTACGCATCACAGCATTGCCTCTGTAGCAATACAAGGATTAAATTTCATAGCTCAAGGTAGTCTCGAGCTACATCAATGTAATATACAGAGAAATAGTTAAGACTTTTCTACTTTGTTAAACAAAATCTTGTGTTTTAAGTTATATCCAATATGGTAGGAATAAGCAAGGATTTCAGCATCAAAGTCAATGTAATGCTCCACGTTAAAAAAAGAATACACCACAGCAGAGAAAAGAAAAACTGCACAAAATTAAGGTAGCACTCTGGGGCAGAGTTTCACACATCCAACTTCGCGTCTGTCCCATGAGTCAAGTGCTCGGCAGGATGACAACACAGGAAGACTGGACAACAGAAAATCATTTTACCCTCCTTCTCATGCTCCTGTCGGTTTCCATCATAATTTTATAAATGTAGTACTATTCTATATGCTGAATTCATAGTACATATATGAAGCAAATAAACAAGCTATTCTGAGATTCCGCACAACGCAGGCAAATTATGTAAAGGATGCTCCGTTTGCTAGTTGTTGAGAAAAAGAGGCACCTGCCAGCCTACTGAAGTCTTCATGTAATTGAAAAACTATAGACTTGAAGCCAAACTTTTTTCTTCAACTTATGCAATAATTGATCAGGACAAACTCCAACAATATTTCTAAATGCTTGTTTGGTTGCCCTTCAAGCACCCCAATAGGAAACTTCTTAGGAAGAGCAGACCTCTTCACTTGTTTGGTACCCACATGATGTGGGAAGTGGGTTACCTTGGGACCTTGGAAGACCTAGGAAATCCAACTTCATGGGAAGTCATACTTCCCAGGTTCAACCAAACAAGCACCGTCTTAAATGGGCTTATATAAAGTTAGGAGGTGATTGCCTCTGGGTTGCTGCTGAAGTAAACTAGAGAGTGCAGGAGGAAAATGACAATACCTTTTTGTATCAGCAAACAATTACAAATTTGAAATGGAGTGATCTTTCACCTAAAATACTATTCCAAACCAAAGCTATGAAATGACGCATCAGTATCACAAATTTGAACCCTATCATAGCATACCCATAAGCCTCTCACAAAGCACTAACCTAGGGTGAGGAAAGGGTGATTGGATGTACTGTATCAACACTTACCAACAGAAGGCGATCACCACCTTACTTCTATAAGTGTGCTTATTCAAAGTATGACATTTTCACATGAAGCACAGTGTAGAAAGAAGAACATCAGGAGTTGCTAATGCAGCTAAGTCCTGGAAGCCAAGAGGTCAGAACATGACATCCCGGTGGGAGGTCTTGGATTCAGATACACTAATTATCAATTGAGAGTTCCCCACCTCTTGCAATTCCCTTAAAGTTATCGATCTCAAAGAAACCAGTCGGGACTCGGGAAGAGGAGAAAAGTCTCCAACATATATAATCCACCAACCAAGCCTAAAGGTAATCCATCAGTCGTACAAGACATCATAAAGACATGGTAATATGGGACCATCCCATAACAGGAATGAATATCATTAGCACCAAAATAACAAAGTCAATGACTTGAAGGTATAAAAACGACAAACCTTTCAACTGAATTCAACTCCTTGGACTCTACAACGGGACTTTTGCGAGGTTTCTTGACAAGATGCATACCCCCTTCAGCATCCCACATCATTTCATACTCACAGTTCTCATCTTCATTTTTCTCTTTTATGCCACTTGAAAAAAGACCTTCACAGACCATTTTCTTCATATTTGTCATCAGATGAACGTGGTGGTTCCCAATGTCTATTCCATGCTTAGGCCAAAATGACAAGGCAAGGATGGTTATAACAAAAAGTATGATATACCTGACACCATTTGAAATTGAAAGTCAAGATGATAAGAACCAAAACTAACACTTTCTTGTGATTTATACATCATACAAAGCAATTTACGAGGACTTACCATATGTATATGAATAGTTGATTTGGAAGAAAACAAAGACGGACAAGTGTCTCCGGAAAAGATTCATTTGCTTGTGTAAAGTTACTAACAGATAGAAGCACAAATGACGGATACCAGTTCCCTTGTTGCCAACTTAATGTCCCAACAGTATGCTGCAGGGTAATTAAATGTCATTAGCCCGAAGCTGGAGGCATTGTCAACACGCCAACAATATTAGAAAAGTGCTCCAGATTCCATTATTACCTCCTTAACAGAGCAATGTTTTGTCTTGTGAGTAACTGTACACTGGTCATGATCATGCCCAGAAAGAACAAGTTCCTACGTATTTGCAAAAAGGAGAGGGACCATCAGGTGAGGTTCTCTTAAATGTATTTTCTTTCCTCTTCCCTCAGAAACATTTCATTCTAATTTACTCGACACATTAACGAAAAGTCAGAGAGCATACAGGCCTAATCAAGTTCAATAAACGTTTTGATGACTCCTCAGTGATATAGTTCTGGTATCTGCATCAATCAGTGAACATTGACCGTCAACTAACAAGTGAGAAAAGCAATGATAGCATGCTGAAATCTGGAGACTATGCCATGGAGCTTACATTATCCTCTGATCATAAGCAGAGCGTGAAATCCTCTGGACACAAAGGAAAAAAACGCCTGTAAGTTGAATTGCCAAATGGTTAGGTTTTCTAGATACAATATCAGTCCAAATGTAACAGCCAGAAATACCAGGACAAAAGGTACTTCATTAAGGGAAGTCAGAATACCTGATTAATGACTTCTGAAGAACGGTATGGACCACAAGAAGTCCAATCTGGCCGGTACAAAGGTATATGGGTCAACAAAACCCTTGATCTTGCTCCTTCATCTGAAGAAAAAGAGAGATAATATTTACCAGGGACTGAGGATGTCCTTCAAATGGTAGTGTACTCCATGGCATGTGACATAATGTAAGATGGCAAACACAGGCAGAAATTTTTAAAGAGGACCTTGGGCAATTAGTACATGGCATCTAAGAGTGAACGATGATGCATTCATCCGAACAGACAGACTAATTGACATATAAGCATGGAAGCACCCAATGCTCCAGTCTTACACAGATTTGGCAGAAAAACAAATTCTTTATTTTCTTTTATGTAAAGTAAGCTTTATATTATGAGACAATTTATGTACAAGAATAACTTTTTTAAGACTGGCCCTACTTCATTAGAGCTTCTGTCAAATACCACAAAACATTCCTAATTCTTCATACAAACATCCCGAGTCTGAGTATATTTGTCAGTCAAGGCCAGTGGCTTCAGAAAGCTAATTGTAGAAAGAAAACTAAGTGAACTTACTCATGGAGACATTATTCACAAAATCCCAAGTCAAAGAAGTTGGATTATCCTCCAATTTACCTGCAGGCAAAATATAATCTGTCTCAGTAAACCTGACTCCATAGACCATGAACGCAGATACAACTAACTACAGCCTTATCAATGAGAAAATTTCATAGTAATAACAAGTTCATGAACTTTAAAAAATTTACGATCGGATTCTTCTAGAACTCCAAGTTTAGAAATATGGTAAACATCCAAAAATCAAAGAGCCAACACCACCAATTACGGCATCTAGGAGCTCCACATATAAGCAACCTTACACCTAACTATTAGAGAGATCAGAAACACAGATTATATGAGGTAAATGATTTACCATCAATGGTCTGGGCATCAACAGCAACGAAATCAACTTTTCCAATAGTAAACCTATAGTTTCTTACTCCAAACATGCTTTCATAACGCTCTATAACCTGCAACAGACACAACTACGCAAATGAGCAAGGAAAATAACAGAAGCAGAAAGAACAAAGAGAAAAAAAAAAATAGAAAAAGAAACATGAAATTCTGAATTAGAAGGCCACATTAAAAAAGGGAGTCCAAAACCAAGAGAAAAAGTGAAAGAAAGTTTTACAGAGAATAAGAAAGACAAAATAGTACATGAAGCATGCTGCCATCCCTTGTAGCAATATGTTAGGACGACAACAATATAAAATTCTACACTTTCCGTTAACATAAATCACTCTAAAGCAGCTGAACAAAACTGTAAAACAAAAGAAAATAACTTATCATGCTGGAAAAGCAGAAACTATATAGAACAGTAGAAAAACCTTATGTATAAATCAAGTTCGTACCACATAATATAATAAATGAGAAAAACCATCTACCAAGATCATTATACCTAAAAGACGATACAAATGGGCCTACCTCTGGCCTATGCTTAACATGCCATGCATAGCCGATATCATGGTTTCCTGGAATGTAGTAAACTGGAATATCTTTAGTTCTTTTTCCTTCACCAAGATCAAAGATATGCTTGAATCGGCTCAAAGATACCTGCGATCTATTAGATAACATAATGTGAGCTGTTGCTGATGTGGATACAAAACAGAGAAAGCTTCAACACATTACATTCATCAATTCATCAGAGCTACTACTCAGACGTAGATGAAGGCCATCTTTCACATGTCAGATTGATGACTCATGCCTAGATTGCAACACCCATGACTCATGGAAGTCAACATATGAACATATGTGCAACAAGTTTTATCTTAAGCAGGATTATGATTTTACTTCCACAAGAGGCTTTTCTACCACACTGACCAAGAAAAAAAAAATTTTTTGGAGACTAGGACGCAAATGATGATCAATCGAAAGAAGAATCTTAGAAAGCTGCGCAACAGGTCAATTCTAAATAGCCCATGATATGCTTAACCAGACCTACCTGGAAATTTAACATTACTCAAAACAATGTCTATTCAATCCCTTGTCTCAGTTAAACTTGTAAACTTCTGTTCTCCCATCCCTCCCTCCACTCCGCCCTTTCTCTCTCAGTCTGGCGTCCCTCTTTGTGAAGCTGAAAGTATCTATATTTTACATCAAGAGCCTAACACTCTCCCCTCCTCCTGATCCCTTCTGTTAATGCAGCCTAGAATCAGGTCTGCAGTTACTGCAAAGACTGCTCTTTTTCACCATTTTGGTAATGATCGTTCTTATCATTAAATGCACATAACCAGTATTCAAGGTAGTTGAGAAACCTACTAACCTGCAGGCATATTTAACTAAACAAGAGATGTTCTCTACTCTATCCTAATTAAACAGAAAAAACATGATTAGCTGTCTCCATTCTGCAACGCCAAAATTCATAAACAAGAGTCTCTTATCATGTCTAAGCCACTGTGTCAGTGCATGCACGGCTTAGAGCCTTAGACAAACCAAAGTAGTACTCATCTCTCTTAAAAGTGAGTCGTCAAATTTGGTCACAAGGGATGACCGACAACAACAATAAGAGTGCTAAGTGGAGCCAAATCACCCGCATGGTTAAGGATTGTGAAGATTACACAGCATCACTAGTCAAAGAGAGGAGTAAAAAAACAATTCAAAAACACATATACAGCAAATGTGCAGAGAAGCCTTGTTTACAGCGCATTAGTCCCAACCTGAATCGTCAATTGAGAAAGGAAAGAAATAAGGTTTAGAAGGAGGGTAGACGCCGGATCACTTAGTGAGCACCAACCATTCTGCTGTACTTTAATGTATAATTATTGCAGTAAATTAATAATCATCTAGCTTTGTGATAACTTTCAAGTTCAAAAGATATGGAAAAGACATCCACCATGTGATCACTAGAGAAAAACCAAGCCCAATTTAGTGTCCAGTACCAAAATGCAGTGGAACTACCTCTTAATTTATGTGGAAGCCACTAGTATTTTCTTATTCATTAATAATGCAGCATACATGAGCAGATATTATAGCTCAGTAGCACACCGTAGTCAGGCCAAGGATTACGGTAAAATAACCAAAATGAATACACATGGGTAGAAACCTTACTCTTCATTTGACAGCTGTGGACCTCCATCAAAGTAATCACCCAAGAACAATATTGCATCTGGTTTGAAAGGCAAAATTGTAGAAAGAAATGCCCTTCGCATGTATAAATCTGAGTAGAATTCTGCAATCTCTAAAGCAAGTGATTTGGGAGCAAGATCATGGGATGTTCCATCCATCAGCTGTTAGCATTTAAGAAGGGATTAGGATCTGAAGTTTGTTGAATAAAAAACACTAGGCGAAAAACCAAAGCTCACCTGTGGGTCAGTGACGACAGCTACTTTGACATAATCTTTAGGATTGCGTCCTCCAGTCATCTATATTCAAATAGGAAATTACATAAGCAAGCATATTTAGAAAACCAGAAGCCATCAGGGACTCGTATACATAATTGAACAGAACATATGATTCGAGTACAAGATTATTGGCCGTTTAGGTGGGCTTCCTCTGTTTTACTCTGCTTCACTTATCAAATTGAGCACCATTCAATCTACTCTTCATTTTGGCATCAAAGCCCGATGATAGTAAAAGCTTATGCTCTTTGAAATCCCACATGAATCCGAAAAGTATATTGCTTATAAATCATGACTCTTCACTACATAACTACTAAAAAAAAAACTCTACTAAAAATTTCTAAAATTGTCGTAAACCTACTCAAAGTTTCATCAATCAACCATGAATCTTCCCTCAGTAACAAACGTACCAAATCATGGTCCTGAATAACCAACCAAAATTAAACATAATAGACAACCCATTTGATTAAATCATCAATATGTCTCTTGTGAGTTGCAACCTAGTTTTCCTGGGTAATCAGTTAATCACTGAAATCATATCACTTGAAATGCTAAAATGAGATGGAATTCAGTTGCATTAGCCCGAGTTTTGCCTCGAGCAACACAAGAATCAGAAAAGTCTTGGACTTATCTTCAGCTTACGAAATTTTACAAAATATCCTTATCCTAACATTGTCATTGTTAATCAAGATTCCCAAAAGTTCGAAACTTTCTCCCCAAGTACAATATAACAATCATCCCAGCTCAGTCTATCCACATCAACTGTATTTAACAAAACCATCTGTCTTTCTTTTTTCGGCTAATAGGAGCGCACAAAGTCGTACATAAGAATCCCCTCATCTCGCGGTTGGAAAGTCGAAACCACACCACTGTGCCAGACCCCAATTCTCACAATTCCATCATTAACTGTTTTTCCTTCCGAACATTGGAGCAGCTAATTCTGCGGGGGAATGGGGTTACGAAGATTCCATCATTAATTGTTTTTTTTCTTCCGTACATTGGAGCAGCTAATGTTGCGGAGAGGATTCTATCATTAATTCTGTTAAACTAAAACAACCCACATAACTAACTAAAAGTCAAATCACACTAATTAAAGTCAACACACATAAATAGCAAGATAAAACCAACTAACAATATCAACAAAACTAACAAACTTTCCAAAAATGAAGCATGAAATGACATGCAATAAATAAATAAATATTGGATAAATGCAAAAATTAGTATTTACCAAATGAGAGGCAGAATCAAGGTGAGGCCAATTGTAAGACCAATAAAGTGGGACCCAATAAGCAAACATTTCTCCATACAGAATGCTCACTGCCCAGATCACACTCAAGAACAGGGTCAAATTCCATGTTTTTTCTCTCATTATTACCATTTTTAAGGTCTAATGCTTAGATTTTCAGCTCATTCATCCATTTTTTTCTGTGTTGTCTTATTATTACAACAAAAGTTCAGCTCAGCTCAGATCATTTGAGCTTCACTTTACTGCTTTTGTAAGTTACTTCATTCATCTCTCCAGCTTTGCTTACTCTCTATCTACTTTCTTTATGATTTTATCCCTTTTTATGTGAATATATATCGAGTGTAATAAGCCGTGTTCTTTTCAACTTAATTTCAGTTCAGTTCACTGTTCAATTACATTCAATTTGGTTCAGTTCAGTTAGTTCACGAGTTTAGTTGGTTTCAGTTCAACTCATTATTTCAATTTATTAGTTTACAAGTTTAGTTTAGTTTACTTTAGTTCGATTGATTTGTGTTTAGTCCATATCATTTCACTTCCGTTCGGTCCTTAAAGTCAGCTCAACTCAGCTCACAAGTCATAAGTTTAGTTTAGCTCAGCTAGCTAGTTAAATTCAGGTTAGTTCACAAGTATAGTTTAGTTTAGTTCAATTGATTATGTTTAGTTCGGCTCATTTAAGTTCAGTTCATTTGAATTCACCATTTGATTTCAGTCCAATCAGTAGTTAGCTTAATTCGATTCACTAGTGTACTTTACTTCGATTCACAATTGTTGTTTAGTCAACAAATGTGGTTATGTTTCATATAGTTTGTGATAAACGAGATAAATTTAAGCTTTGGTGGTATTAATTAATTGATCGAATTACACATGTTAACTGAAAAAAAAAAATTAGAATAACTGGAATCAAATTTGTCATATGATTTAAGGACATACAGTTAGGTACTTCGTATTAGTCAAAGTCTATTTGGAAGTGGTATTGTGCTAGTCGTCAAAATATAGGACATGCTTCCAAATATTTGTTTCAGACATCAGGAGTAAGAACTTACCATAAGTTATTCTTGCCATTAGAATCTGATGCCTCGTTCAGATGCAATCAGTTCAAACAAAGTCATGATCAGAAACAGTTGATAATGATGGATTATCGAGATGGAGGAGGCAGGCATGCAAAACTTGAAAATTTGAGCCTTTCATTACAAACAATCTAAAGTCAACATTGGCTACTTTTGCCCAACCCTTCCTAAAACGAGTGTATATAATGCAATTGGAGGTAGTAGAAAGCAGGGGGGTCCAAATGGGAATCAAACAAAGATGATGACTTCAAAAATAATGCTTTTTAAAGGGAGTAATCCCTGAAAGTATGCAACTATGCATAGTCATTAGTCCAGTATCTACAGATGATATTGTTATGATATGGACCAATATAATTAACAATATTGCTTATTGATAAATGCCCACTACTGTCGACAATCTAATCCTCTGTACTAACTTAATGAGTGCAGTGAGATCCTCCAGTCTCACCTAGACATCTACACACTCGTTTCTTGCTTTTACTATCATCTTTTCAACTTTTTCATACCAGTGCAATAATCTCCATACATAAAAGTCCACCTACTACCAAGATTTTCTCCATTTCACAAATAAAATGGTCAAAAATGATCAACATACAATCATTGGAAGTAGAATGCCAAAGTTTGAACTTAGCAATTAGCAGCCACCTTCATGTCTTCTTCCTCTGATCTGCTCCTGATCACTCACAGGCTAATAAGCAAAATATCCCCATACTTGATAAATAATAACAGGAATAGTGTTACTCCAAACTTCAAACTTTTAAGCCATGCTTACAAAGCTTCAACCTTCTTTACCTCATAGAAGTTACCATCTTCTTTTCATCTTACTGTTATATTCGGCCGCCTTCACTTACCAACAAACTTGCAATCCACAAGACCAACAATCTCTTCTCACCTTTGCTGGTGTTCTCTCCTCTACTTTAGGCGCCTTGAAGTGGAGTTCTGACTCAGATTGCTGCTCATCCTGGGAAGGGATTGGTTGTGATGATGAGGGGAGGGTAAAACGTCTGTGGCTTCCCAAAAGAGGACTTAAAGGCAGCATATCTTTCTCACTTGTCACCCTTACAAGTCTTTCTCAGCTCAATCTCTCCCAAAATTTTCTTACTGGGTTTCTACCAGATGGGCTTTTCAATACGTTAAGCAGTCTGGAGATCATTGACCTGAGGTCCAACCTTTTGCAGGGTGATCTCTCAACATCCCTTTCATTGAAGGGCAGTTTCTCTTCCACCATCCAGGTTATAGACATTTCAAGCAATGAACTTGATGGCGTGATTGAGCCTACTTGGTTCATTCTTGCATCAAATTTGATGAGTTTTAACGCCAGCAATAACCGCTTCACTGGTCAGATTCCTTCTTCCATTTGTACCACTTGTCCTGTACTCAAAACACTTGATTTCTCCAGCAACTTTTTTTATGGCCAAATTCCTGTTGGCATAGGGAAATGCTCGAAACTCGAAGTATTCCGAGCAGGTTTCAATCATCTGTCTGGGTTACTTCCTGGTGATGTTTACAGCTTAGTGTCCCTGACTGAGTTGTCAGTTCCATCAAATAACGTATCCGGAAGCATTGGAGAAGGAATACTCTCACTTGCCAACTTGAGTATCATTGAGTTGTACTCAAATAAATTTTCTGGTTATGTCCCTCGGGATATTGGGAAGCTCTCTAATTTGAAGCAATTGAAGCTCCACATAAACAACCTCATTGGCTCTGTACCAGCATCCTTAACAAAGTGTACACATCTTGAAAAGCTCATTTTACGGGTCAATTCACTTGAAGGTAATATCTCTACACTGGATTTCTCAAGACTTGTCCGTCTGCAGATACTTGACCTTGGTGACAATAACTTCACGGGAAACTTACCAGAGAGCATATTTACATGCAAGTCCCTAACTGAATTTAGAGTAGCAACCAACAGATTAACAGGACGTATTTCTCCCAATATAGTGGCATTAACGTCTCTGTCGTTCCTTTCCCTTTCTCACAATACCTTCACCAATATATCAGAGGCGATCAAAATTCTGGCAGGCTGTAAGAGCCTTACGACCCTTATCCTTACAAAAAACTTCTTCAACGAAACTTTACCTGGTGAAAAGAACTTCATAGGGCCAGACCAATTTCCAAACCTGCAAGTTCTTGCTCTGGGAGTCTGTAGCTTCAAAGGGCAAGTTCCGGCTTGGCTGCTTAATATCAAGACTCTAGAAGCTCTCGACTTGTCAAGCAATCAAATCAGAGGCCCAATTCCAGATTGGTTAGGAACGCTGCCAAGGTTATTCTACTTGGACTTGTCAAGAAATTTTCTCTCAGGAGAGCTTCCGCAGCAGCTAAACCGGTTGCCAGCACTAATATCAAGCAAGGTGGCTGCTAAGCTGAACCAAAGATCTATAGAGCTCCCGGTTTTTGTCTCCCCGAACAATGCTACAAAACAGCAATACAGCCAGCTTGCAAACCTGCCTCCCGCAATATACCTCAGGGGCAACCACATCAGTGGTCATATCCCAGTTGAGATAAGTCAATTACAGAATCTTCATGTGCTGGATCTCAGTGAAAACGACCTCTCTGGCAGCATTCCGTCAAAACTTTCAAATCTCACAAGCCTAGAAATGCTAGACCTCTCTCAGAATAATCTAACAAAAGCAATTCCTACAGCGCTTCAAAGTCTCAATTTCTTATCTGAGTTCAATGTTTCCTACAACAATCTTGAGGGACCAATACCGACAGGAGGTCAGTTCGACACCTTTACAGAATCTAGCTATGTTGGTAATCCTGGGTTATGTGGCCAAGTTCTGCAGCATCGTTGTCCAACTCAATCAGTCCCCGCAACAGTACATACGTCTCCCCATGGCAGATTTCTAAACAAGAAACTGTTTCTGGGAGTTGTCCTTGGTGTCTTCTTAAGCATCTCCTCAGTTCTTGGGATTTTGATACTCTGGCTGCTGGGCAAGAGAAAGCTCCTTCATAGAGGTGATACTAACAAGTTTGAAGCAGAAATGAATGCCTCATACTCTGATTCCCATGACGCTGGCCATGATAGCAGTCTTGTTGTAGTGTTCCCCAGGACTAGCATTGATATCAAGGATCTGACAATCTTCGACGTACTGAAAGGTACCAACAATTTCAGCCGGGAGAACATCATTGGCTGCGGAGGCTTCGGTTTGGTTTACAAAGCAACCTTAGATAATGGGGTTAAGCTTGCTATAAAAAAGCTTTCTGGAGAGATGTGTGTTATAGAAAGAGAATTTGAAGCAGAGGTGGAAGCGCTATCAGTGGCCCAACATGAAAACCTGGTTTCACTACTTGGCTATTGTTTGCATGATGATTTTCGGATACTGATGTACTCCTACATGGAAAATGGAAGCCTTGACTACTGGTTGCATGAGAACCCAGACGGCCCGTCCCAACTTGATTGGCCAAGAAGGCTGAAAATAGCTCTTGGAGCAGGTAGGGGCCTGGCATACATGCACCAAATTTGTGAGCCACACATTGTGCATCGTGATATCAAGTCTAGCAACATTCTTCTAGATGAGAACTTCAAAGCTTATATTGCGGATTTTGGATTGTCCAGACTCATTAATCCTAATCGAACTCATGTCACAACTGATCTAGTCGGAACACTGGGTTACATTCCACCAGAGTATGGGCAGGCTTGGGTGGCCACATTAAGAGGTGACGTGTACAGTTTTGGGATTGTAATGTTTGAACTACTCACAGGGAGAAGGCCTGTGGAGGTATGCAACCCAGAGACGTCGAGTGAATTACTTGTATGGATGCAGCAACTCAAGAGCAAAGGAAGACAAAAGGATATCTTTGATGCTGTCCTGATAAGCAAAGGATTCGAGCATGAGATGACGCAGGTGCTTGAGGTGGCATACAAATGTGTCAACCAGAATCCTCTGGAGAGACCGACTATCCAGGAAGTTGTCCATCAGCTCGAGAATGTACAATCCTATGACTCCTATCCGTAAATTATCAGGACTGCCTGAGCAAGCTCATCCTGCAGAAAATAGTAATAGTTCTCAGTACATTGCAGTAGACCTGGAAATCGGCAATTGTCCTCGGTTCATTGCCGTACAATTAGACATCAAACAAGTTGTTTAAGCATAGAGCCGAACCACATGTAGAGAAATTTTGTGGATTTTTTTTTCTTTTTTTTCAAGAATTCTGTTGGAGATTTACAGATCAAACATTCCTACAAAAGTACAAATTTACATGTGATGACTTCACGGCAATAAGCCTCTCCATTTCAAGATATTCCTCAAAAATGCATATGCAATCAATAATACCTGTGCCTCGGACAATCTGGAGTATTGCGTTTCAGAATTGTATTCTACATACTATAGCACAGATCGATCCTTAGAACCGACAGGCAAAATACCTCACATTCTGCAAATTCCTATTTTTCTCTTCATAAGTTTAGTGAATCACATCAACCAGCCAAGACAGTCCGAACAAAATGAAGAATTAACATGTGAATTGTAAACCATAAGGTGCATAATCAAGTAGACATTTCATCCAGTGAGGTCCTAATGACGTAGGAAAGTTCTAGTAACGTTCAGGCGAAATTGTATGTGTAAGTTGCAGCAATTGAGAGAAGGCCTGAAGTAATAACTAGAGTCCCCTTTATCGTCCCCCAACAGTACTCACGTACATGAAACAACTAACTAGCAAGCCTACAACCTGAAGTATAAGTGGAGGCCAATAACAACTACAGCAACAACCAAGACTCTTAGAGATTCACGAACATATGTGTAAAGCCATTCTAATGTGAAATATTGGTTGATTCAAGTCATCATAGTTCTAAGCATAAATTGTCTTCTAGAATTCAAAATTAATAAGTCAAACTTTGTATGATAAACAGAACACAAGCATTTGGTTCAATGGAAGAAGTCCACAGCTGCAATATTCATAGGTAAGTTTTTCCCGTCCAATCAATTAAAACTGAATACAAACATGATAGGTCATATTCACCAGCGAAATTTCTAGTCCTCAGAATATATGTCACAGTTAAAGTAATCACGTCTTCTATAATGAGTCTCAAATCAGTCAGAGGGTGCTTCCCGACTAGTTTTATGACATAGCATTACTACATGAAATTTCAACCCAAAAAATGTTGTGATGAGAGTAGACTATTAGAGACTCAAGAATTTGGCTCAAAAGCTTTCAAAACAAGGTCAGATCCACGAATTTAAAATGGGGGTAGCCTATGCCTGAGGATAATCTTTATTTTCTACTATTTTCTACCCTTTTTCTACCGTTTTCTACCAAATTTCATAAATTTGAGGGTACCCTATGCTACCCCTCGCTACTTTCAGGATCTGCCCTTGTTTCAGAATTCACTCTTCTTGATAAGATTTAAGCTCTGATAACCTAGTATAGCCTCAGGTAAGCTCTATCTCCAGGATATGAAACCCAAACTCAAAAGCGAACAACATCAAATAGATGTAAAACACATAACACCAGGGCAACGAAATCCTAATGACGACTTTTTAAGCAAAGTTGGCTTTTTTTAGTTGCATGAAATCATACTGACTCTATCTCACAATCACATGATAAATATCTCTTGCCTACCGTGAGTAACCAACAAATTTCCATATTCCTATCTCAACTTATTAAAACTAGCAACCATCTACACCAAAACATGTAAGCTAATCATTGAAAATAATGACATGGTTCATGTAAGTCTCAATTTAATCACTACAGTTTATTCCCACTTGAAGCATTCATTCAACAAATATATGGCAACAACTGCTATCATATAAATCATCAAACTAATAGAATATCCATCCAATTGACAACTTTCATTAGTCAACCAAGAATCCATCTTTCTGCTTACTCATATATAAACTACATATTTATTCCAAAAACAAAGCTACTACTTATTATTTTCCTACTTGTTTTATAACAGCATTTTATCCACACTTCATGCAAGAGCAAAAACACTAATGATACATACTCATTAGCTTTCCATAATACAAGATTAACAACAAATACCCAACAACATTAAACAGCAAAATCATCAACTTATTCATTGAATTGCATACCAAGTGAACTAATTTTTTCACAAATCATGGTATTTCTACAAACCCGCGTCCTTAAACCTCATAATTACTTTATAAGAGTCAAATATAGGACAATTCAAGCTTTCAAGTTTAGTTTTTTTCTAGAAATGCAGGAATATATCATAATAATAAAGAAAATGGGTGAAGATAAAGGAGATATTGTACGGAACTTACACAATACTCCATGTATGCATGGAATTCTAAGCTGTGGAATTAAGCTCCTTTCAAACCAAATCCACTAGGAGGGAAGACCCTAATTTCTACCTTATTATGCAATGTCAAGACATCAAGATCGAAGGATGGCAAGTAATAATGGTGAACGTATAGAGAGGCCAACGAGGTAGCGGATCGCCTTGCATGCAATCATGGGAGTTGAGATGACAAGAGGCTATACGGAATTCTATAATCCGCCTAGTAGTTGGCATGCATGATGTATTTTTTAAGAACATGTTAGGTTCATCTAAGAAGCGTACTATTTAGTTTTGTATTTCCGTTCTTTCCCTTCCTTTGTACCGAAAAAAAAAACATTTGCCATGATATTCACCTTAGATAACCTTCGTTTTCAAGGCATCTCAGCTAAGCTTTGAGTCCAGATCTACTACGAAATGAAACCCATGCTCAAAAGCTCTTACAAAGTCAATCATCTTTACAACCTAAAAGACTGTGGCAACAAAACCTAATTGCTACGTAGTATTTTATAAGCAAAGTTGGCTTTTATATTGGCATGAAATCGTAGCGACTTTTTCTCAAGATTACATCAACCTTGAGTAACAACAAATTCCCATATTCTTATCTCAACCTTTTTTAGACCTGCAACCATCTACCGTAAACATGCAAGTTGATCATTGATAATGATTCATTATTCATGTATGTAAGTCTCAAACTAATTACATTTTATTCCCACTTGAATCATTTTTGGAACAAGTATACTCTCGATTGCTTACCACAGTGGAAAATCTCTAACGAAGACCCAACAACTGCTATCATAAAACTCTAAGATTATTTCTACTAACCAACAGTCCATCTTTCTGCTAACCCACGTCTCATAAGTCATAAGCCCCATTATTACTTAGCTACTGCGCGCTAATTTCCTACTTCTTCGATTATTTCACTTCAACCCCACTTGAAAATGCAAGAAGACAAACATATACTCATTATCTTTCCACATACAAATATAACCTGAAATGCCCAACAACGTACCATAAACAGCAAATTAAAGAATAATCGCCAACTTATCGAATGGTCCACCAAGTAGTAAGACCCACGTCTCTAAAGTCTAAACCCCATAGTTAATCCGTAAGAGTCAATTTAAGGACAAGTCAAGCTATTACGGTAGTCTAATTTCCTAAGAGCAGTATTTTCTCAGAAACTAAAGAAAGGGTTAAAAAGATAGCTAGACAAAGTTGTAGCGAACCTCCAAAATACTAATGTATAGTATCATGTCATGTATGTATGCATGGAATTCTAAACGGGGCAATAAAGTAGTAGTAGAAGCTTGTTAATCCAGGCAAAATAGCAGTCAAGTCAAATATGGGAATTTCCTTAACTTGTTATATGATTTCTACGTACTATAGTATTATGTTTTGCTTCATTTTGTGTTGACTAGACTGAGGCATTTCAGAAGGTCGACTACATAAACACTAAATTACAAATATGTAATGACAGGTCAAAGGCGTTGGGGCTTTTCTATTAGAAGTAGGCTTAAGCTTTTATGGACTTAGCATAATCAAGTCCCGCCAAAGCCATAATAGTAGGGGAAATTGACAAATTAAATTCATATCACCACTTAGCTAGCTCTCTATATTAAATAAGGGGTATTCTCTAAAGATCTATTAGCCTCGTATAAAGAATAAATATTACGGCTTATGAGTTGAACGGGCTTGCGATCGATCAACATACGCAGATACGATGTCAGTGATGGCAGGCCCGGCCCTGGTACAGGGCGAGGTTAGGCGGCTGCCCCAGGTCCACTGCGGATCGGAGAGAGGCTCATCCCAACATGACTTACGTTTATCAGCCAAAAAAAAAAAAAAAAATTTAGTTGCAAATCTTGTAAAACACGGTCATGAGAGATCTCCTCCCCCAAAGTGACGCTTCACTTTCCTTTCCCTTGTATCTTCCCAAAATATAACCTTCTAACCTCTCCTATAATGAGAGGTCCAACCGTTTTTTATACTTGTCGCTATTTTCTATTAGAGGCCCAATTTTTCGGTTTTGCCCCGGGCCTCGAAATAGTCAGGAACGGGCCTGAGTGATGGACAATCAAGATCTATTGCATACACCTCTCAAGTATACTTGTAACTACCTTTATGTTTTTTTGATAAAAAAAAATCTAAAACTAATAAAAAATCATAAGTTAGACATGAGAGTAGATACTTTCAAGTGTACCTAATAATTTGCCATCAAGAATGACTGTAATACCGTCGAAGACACGACACAATTGTTAGCGACGTTAGCAAGTTGACTTTCAAATTCTTGCATAAAATAATGCTCTCCATCTTCTACTTGAAATATTGTAAGAATAAATAACAAAATTCTACTTGGAAAATATAAAAATCTAAAAATGAACCCGTCATGTGGCAAGTGGCAACGTATCAATCAAATGGACTATTTTTGCGACAACATCCACTTTTTAATTTGATGAAGGGACAAATCAAAACAAAATATATGATGATGAATAAGTTCGCAAATCTTGTGAGGTAGTGATTTTAAAGTTTACATAAAATATCCTCGTACAAATGATATTCAATAAAATGACCTAAGGTCATGAAAATCAGTCGAAATAAGTCTTCTATATTGTTTTTTACTAGTTATAGTGTCCGTGCGATGCACGGGCCTCATATTAACTACTTTTATTTAAATTCATATATTTATTTATTTATCATTACTAATTCGCTCCACATGAAATAATTTGTTTATTGGATCTGTTAATACAGTAGGGAGGGGATATGTCTATTCGAACCTGGGACAACCCACAAACATTTTAAACTTTTAATCATTGGACCAACCTTACTCTAAATT
>CAAKMY010035450.1:0-16378 GCA_901111285.1 Corrigiola litoralis | reverse complement strand
CTTGATCCCAAAGTCTCAATGGTCCTCATAAAAATAAGTGTATCAATGTTGGCCTGATTGGCTACCTTTTTTAAGTCACTTTTCATTTACAAAGTTAATTTACCTTCCTTATACGAAATATAATCTCTAGACCCATGAATCGCATGGGCTTCAAGACTACTTATATATACATACAAGAACCAGAACGAAAAAATAAGGTCGAGTACACAAAAGATCAAGCCGCTGAAAGATCCACAAGTTCGTCAACGCACTCCTACCTGTCTACCGTCACAATTAGTGTGACAAATGAGATTCACTACATTTTATACAAGCAATGCTTCACCAGAGTTCAGAAACATGAGCCTCTTTAACTGATTAGTAAGATTGGAAATAGTTTTACATCTTTTCAATTTCCACCACATTGGGGGGAAAAACTTTCTTAATAAAATCAAGGAACCGCTGAGAGTAAAATGCTGGGTCAACCGCTGATATACACACTGAATCGAATTGAAAAGATTTATACGCATGCTCGATCTTCTTGCTCATGTTATACTCCTGCAGGATATCGATTATACCCAAGTATAGGACAACATCATAAACCTCATGAAATTTTGCTTCTGCCTCCGTCTGAATACGTTCAGCTCTAGCTGGCATGTTCACCCCAAGCTGAATTTGAAGTCTAGCCAAAGGAAAAGAGACAAATAATCGTCAAATATAGGAAGATAATGAATTCTAGCAGGCAACATATTTGCTGATTTTCTCACTTCATTCTTCTATCTTAGATGAGGAAAGTAGATATTGTTGGTATACAAGTAAAACAACAAAACAGAGATCCAAAGTTACTATGTATTCCAGTATTGGATTTTGATATGAAGAACTCCTTGGAAACATTGACACCCATTAGAAGCTTAGCATGAATTCTTGTGAAAGGCGTAAATTACAATTTGTACACCTAACTAAAGTAACCAAGCATTTCACACAGAGCATAGATAGTACATCTCCCCAACACATAGGACTGTGGGTTTTAACGCTGACCGCAATTTCTGCTGCAGCTTTGACACTACTACGAAGCTCTGTTTTCCTAAAAAATTCCCATAGGGGAGTAGATTTAGCAGTAGTACGGTTAGTGCAAAAGTTTATGACAAAGACGGTCCAGTAATAAGCACATGACAAAGTTTATCTTGATAAGATATCCAGTAGCATAGAGAAACACAAGTTCGTCTAACTCCCTCCCATCAACATGTCTCCTGATATGAACTTTTGATGATTAGAAAAGTGGTACAAGATGAGAATTAACCAAGAAGTTATATACTCTTACAAATGTCCTCCCATAAACAAGTTCGAAAACCGGAACTTGTCCATACATAATAATAAATCCTGTTTTGTTCTCAACCAAAAGGTACATTACAGATTAAACTCTCGCCTTAGTAGTACTTCGTTTCAAGAGTTGAGGCCTGTCAGAAATACGTGGAGTGCCAGTATGCATCAATGGAGCAAATCCATGAATTTTGATTT
Organism: Corrigiola litoralis; assembly: GCA_901111285.1. Classification (NCBI taxonomy): domain Eukaryota; kingdom Viridiplantae; phylum Streptophyta; class Magnoliopsida; order Caryophyllales; family Caryophyllaceae; genus Corrigiola; species Corrigiola litoralis. Next base: position 14,884 of record CAAKMY010035450.1, on the reverse strand, counting down.
TTTTAAAATTATATCTTCCACATTTACCACAATCCCAATCTAACAGGACTACTACTTATCATCCTGCTGTAAACACAACCCACAAAATAATAGATTCATTGGCATTTTAAAGAAAGTTTCAAGAGAGACTGTCCATACCTAGCTGTGCCTGGAAGGAGCAAATCCACTTCTTCATGACCTGTAGCAGATGCTGCTCGTAATCTACTACCTCTAATATGGGGGCCCAAAATAACACTGTTATCATCTCCTATTGGGACCAGAACAAGGCTTTGCGGATAAGCAAACATGTCATCCTCCATAGCATCTGCCAAAAAATGTCATCTAACATCAGCGAAGAGTTGAATCGCACATGAAGACAATGCAACACTTAGCATGTTTCTTTTATCAATGTTAGAAACTCATAGAACTAGACAAGCATTAACAGAAAGTCAGCCCATCTTAACAGTAAACAGGTAAAATCTCTCACTTCAGGTCTTACATGTGCTCAAGGATAGTACCGCGCACGTTAAAATACTGTAATCATTTGCAGCTGGAGTCAGATTTTTGCACACTAATTTCTCCCATCTCCTTATGAAGAATGACATGAAGTCTAATATATCAACTACCATGTTGAAAGTGTTGTCACAGACATTCCACATAAATTAAGGAAACGCATAAGAAAAACAACAATACTCATAGTATTTTTATTTTTATATGCTCTTAGTTAATGTTTTGGCAAATCGAAAGGTGAAAATTGCAGCAAATAACACAAAATATTTGCATTCTGCCAACAACACCAACTATTAGCTGTATTTCAGTAGGCACAGACTATGACCCTGGGAGCAATGCGTAGCACCAAATCACATAGCTAAGATTCAAAAGGGTTGAGAAAACGAAGCATGGTGAAAACGCATAGATCATAGTCCTGCCAAACCAGTGGCCCAACCAAGCTAACACTCTTGTATCCCATTAAATTCTAAAGAAAATGTAACCTCAGCTAATATACACATACTGACATACGGAGGTGGTGGTGCAAAGAAGACAAAAACACCAACCAGGACCCACAAAGTAAGAAATGAACCCACAGTAAATGTGTTCACAAACAAGCGCTGCGATGAACATCAATAAGCTGAAGACAACGATCACAATCTGAAACCTAACTATTCAACCCAAAACCAAACTCATATTTTAAAAGTTTGGGGTCAACAATAAGACCAGACTAAGCCAATGTGAGACGGCGAATCAGCACTATGCCTGACGCCCTGACATCCGCAGATCCAAAGATGAACCAAAATGATCATCACAGGACCTCGTACAACCCTTCAAAGGTGGCTTGCAGAATAGAGTGGGTTCAAGGTTTCTCTTCAGCCAAAAATACCTGGAGCAGTGATCTTTGAAACTAAATTTAGCTTGCAGATACCCCAACCAACAACCAGAGAGTGGGATAAGGCCAACGATGTTTCAACTGAACTAGTTGGTCTGAAATTCCATAGAAAAAAGTTACTTGTTTTGGCTTTAATTGGAGTTTCAATGGCAAAGCCACTTCTAAAAAATAATGGTAAAATAGAATGACCATGAATCCCAATTATGATGCAAAACCCAAAAACTACACAAAAAGATCTGTATTCCAGATCTTCATCAATTCCTAATTGATGCAAAATATGAAAGAATAACAAACTGAAGAAAAAATAAGATGGAGAGAGTTAATTTGACTAAAGACTCAACTCCAAATGATCAAATGAGTCTTATAGTTCCGATCTTCATCCATTTCTACTAGATATATAATCAAGAGCTCCAAGAGGTGGAAAGAAAGAAGAAACTATATGAGGCCATAAAGTTGGTATTACTTATTCTTAGTGCTAAAGTTGCTTTGTCAGAAAGTCAGTTAAATGACTATATACACTTGTGGCGCGTTTGGTACAATAGATAATGGGAATGATAATTTGTGTACAAATTGAGTAGCATCATGAAGATAATCAAACCAAGAGGGGATGCAAAGTGGCAGTGGGATGGTGATCAGGTGGTCTCTACCTTTATGAGTTACATTATCACCTACTAAGGGGTCGCTTGGATAGAGGGTAACACTTTAAGGGGGTAATGGGCTAAAACAAAGGTGGAGATGGAGGGATGGAGATGGTGGTTGGAAGAGGAAGAAATGAGGGAATGACCACCCAATTTAGGGGGGGAACCATTACCCCAATTGGGAGGTGGGGAACTATAACCCTCATTTTTGGGGGTAACTATTACCCTCCTCCACCATCATCACCACCTCAACCCAACCATGCTCTCTTTAATTTTTGCCCATTACCCCCTTAATTATTCCCCCAATCCAGGCGACCCCTAAGTGTTAATGAGAGGCAATATAACTCTTATGCAAAAACAGATCATTCCAGTGCAGACGCATTGCCTCCACTTCTTCACGGGACATTTTAATTGCAAAAATACATTCAAAATGTGCCATGCAAAGAATAAGTCACAGCAGCACAATGTGGATGGAGTGAGCCATTAATTCTCTTTATCTAAAATATGCAAAAGTTTCTAAAAAATTGCAATAAGGAAATAGGCTTGTAAGTCTATCCAAAATTTAATTGTGTGGGAACAAAACAAATCGCTTTAAAAATAACGAGGGACTGGTGTGATAGCAACATTAGACTTGGTTAGGAAGTAACATCACTATTCACAAGTCATTGTCATTCTGCGTCAATTTCCATCAGAATCTTTTTCATTGGTTCATCTTAGTAATTAAATTACTTATTAAGACTAAATGAAAGGTTCAAATCAAACCTTCTTCTGCAACAACACCCAAACCATCTGCATTAAAACTTCGAGTGCGTGTAATGAGTGACTGAAGGTGCTGAGGGGCACGGTAATGCACTCCAAGCAAAAGACTGTAATCCATAATGTGCTGAGACTCCAGGAACTTACTGTCAATCTCAATCTGGCTGCATACACATGACATTTATAAGTCAGATCAAGCAGCCTCTGTTAAACCACAACAAAATTAAAAGGTGACGATTCCTGCTTCAGCCATGATGGATGGTAAAAATTGACTGATATCAGATGTAGCGAAACATATTGTTCTGTTCATCTCATAGCCACAGATCACCTAACTTGTGAATCATGCAATTTGAATTACATGATGCAATAATACTGAGTTTTGAAACATGAGAATTTCCCTTAACCAGCCAAAATCTTGGAAAAGTCCAGATGTTTATTGATTTTGATATCAGATGTTGCCACTGGTTTGCGAGGTAACAATGTAACACTTACAATTTCCTATTGCATTGAAAAACGGATATTTGAAAGAGAGGGAGTTAAATGTGGGAGCATCCACAATACAGTCAAGGGCAAAGCCAAGGGAACTGTTCCCTTCGTTACAGAAGTCCTGGCCTAAGGCCAGACAAGTGATAAATTTCTAATTATCTTCAAAAGTGATTTTACTTCGTTCCATTACAGTAATTCTAGCATAATAAGACATGTTGGACAAATGCCAGACATGAGATTATTCTCTAATTATCTTCAAAAGTAACATTACCTAATACTAATATAAAAAGAAGAAAAAAGGGAAGAGTCGTTATTCCCCATAGTATTGCATTTGTTTACTAGTTTGAGTATTATTGAGTTTCTAAAGTGATTGAGGAATCTTTTCAGGATTTTTTTCTATTTACAATAGGAGTATTATATAAGGATCAATGCACTCATAGTTTTAGACAACCAAAGATATAAGGAAAATTTACCCAAAATTATCCCTACTATGAACATTCTTCTAATAATAATCCCTCTTATGCGTTATTCCAGAATAATCCCTACTATGTCTCACTTATTCCACAAACAGTTCCCTTACCCCCGATTCTAAATTCCGAACCTAATCTTATCCCAAACCTCCCTTATTTCTCTGTCCTCCAACACCCTCCTATTCATCATCCTCTGACTATCTTTTCTTTCACCACGCTTTTCTGACTCGACGAGCTCATGTTTATATTGGGATGTCGTGGTGGTTGCATGTTGGTGGTTAATTAGACCTTGGAGGTCATCATTGGTGGGTAACAATAATGGGTGTTTTTACTTTTGGGAGTTTTGAATTTGACTTAGAGTGATAATTGGATTTACTAGGTGATAAGTGAATGTCCTAGGTGATAGGTTATGTGTAGTTGGTGATAGAGTGGGTTTAGTATGGTATATGTTTCGGTGGCTTAGAGTTAGAGGTGATGGGCTTTGGGTTGGAGGTGATAGGCGTTGGTGGAGTCTGGGCAAAAATGGCCGGAGTTTGTGGTGAGGTAGAGGAGACGAGAGAGAGCTTGGGTGGGCGATGGAGGATGGAGAATGGAAGGAATGATAATGGTTGAGTTGAGTGAGGGACATCAGATTGTGAGGGAGAAAGCAGAGGTCGGCTAGGCATCGGAGTTTTATCAATGGGGGTTCATTCAAGGTGGAAGTCTAGTTTTACCACATTAATATTCAAAAAGAGTACGAAGGAGGAGGATAAGAGATCCTATCAAGTAGAACTTATAGGCTATAAAGGTTGTCATCCCTTCTTTATTTGTTTAATTCAATTGTTGACTAAGACCCTACTTCATAAGTATCAAATCATGTTCCCTTCATCCTCACCTTACAACCAACTCCACCACCCATTTTTCCCAAGAAAATCATCACTTGGCCTCTTCAAAATTCTTACACCACGTTACATTGCTAACTTTGCTCACCATGGAGTGCAAGAATACTTGAGAGTTACTCTCTTGGTCTCAATATGTTTATTGTAGTTGACATTCTACGGTTTCCAAAAGCTAACTTTGACTAATGTTTTCTCTTGCAAACTCAGGCAAAAAAAAAAAAAAAAAAATCAAAATATAGGTGAAAACTCGTCATATATTCGTTTTGGTTGCAACTTCCAAAATCTCAACTTCATAATATCTTGGAAGAATATTGTGGTAGAAAGTTCTATAAAATTGACCAAATACAATCAAACAGGACACACGTAGATGCACGGAACATTTGACTAAACAATGTCACTCTCTTCCAAATAAGACCTCACTATTTCCGTAATGTTAGATCGCATGTAAGTTGTAGGGCCAAGAAAGGCCCTGTTGTAAGAAGTTCGCAATAGAAAGCTCTCTGAAAAGATAAAATTTCACAAAAACAAGCCAAGCTTTAGAAATTTCTCTGAAAGAACAAAAGGAACCCACTTGCATTATTTACTTCTTAAAAACATGAACACATTAGAAAAGTTGAAAACAGAACTTACTTTAAAAGAGCATCTCTCCAAGTTGGTTCCAAGTAAAAACAGTAATTTAAATCCAAATCTTTAAGGATTGTATTTTCATCAATTTCGACTTTATCTGCGGAGCGCCCTAGGGAAGATCCCTTTAAGTCAAATCTTCTGTGAATCCTTAACTCAGTGCAGAACATATTTCCCATCACCACAAACCTAAACTGCAAGAATCAGAACTCCTACAGGGTTAGTCATTCTCCACAGATCAAATCCAAACCCTAATTAGAAACTTCAAAAAGAGAGAAAAGGTCACCAGAACGAATAAAGCTAACTCTATGCTACAATGAGAATAACCACATCCAAAGAAAGTATACAAAACTTAACAATAATAATAATTATTATTATAATTATAATTATAATAATAATAACGATAATAGAATATTACTAATAATAATTTGTATACCAGTACGCCACAATACTACATTTACGTTACCTTTTGACCACTTGAAGGCTTAATCCTATGAAGGCCGAAAAATTTGGTTATAAGAGTGTTCTCGTATGTGCGCACATGATGATGATATTCAGGAAGCATTTGCAAAAGTACCTGGTAGAAAGCAAACCATCAGTAGAAGTCTTATCCAAATATCTGATAAATATTATTAGCAAGAAGTCATAGCATTTTTTTTTTTTTTTTTGCACAGTAATTTAATGAATAGCGGTCAGCTTGAACCAGAAACTTCAGTAGGCAAGACCTCTGTGGTATAGTGCACACATAGTACATAAAAGGTTCATAAAACTTATAAAAGCACAAAGCATCATCAACATTGCCTTCCATGTTTCTCTATTGATGATAGGGTCAACCTTCGAAGGAAAGACTAAATAAAGCCTTTGAATTATATTTGAAAACATTGGAGTGTCGAGATAGAACTTCAGGCAAACACTGTTTCACTATGCCCTCCAGCTCTGACAGTGCAATTTTCATTTAACAGCTGGCCTTGAACATGCACCAGTTGCCTATGACTATGACCTTGCACTGTGTCGGATCGTGACACAGTGTCAAAGATGGTGCTTTTGAATGAAGCTCGACACTGTAATTCCACTAACCAAAATAACACAGTTGATGAAGTACACAAGTTACTTCTCACTCCCTCACTTATGAATGGAGTAAATATAAGCATTAACGCTTTAGCAATGAGATCCTGTGCTAGAATAATGGACAAACAAATTCACCATATCTTGGACTATGTACTTTTTATTTTAGGAATCCTGATTTTCCGCCTCCCAGCAGCTATGGCGTATAAATTAGAACTTTAGCTGGACATGATGAAAAAGAGGATAAGGACTTCACTAGATTATAATTGGAGCATAAAAAGCAAGAAAGCAAATACACCAAGGACTCTCCAAACTGGCAAAAGATCCTAATTGATCATTGACAGATACTAGTGAATACTAAGACAATCATTTGTCTGTCACCTTAAAGATCACCCTTCACCTAACCATACACCTTAACTCATGAAGTAGAACTTCCGACAAAAAAAAAGACTTGTATTCATCCTATATCGTGCTAACCTACATTCAGATTCTTAAACTTGCACGTAATCAATTGAGTAAATAACCAAATAACCTAGACAAGAAGAAGCATTGCTCATTGAACAATTTCCTTAGCTGGCAGTCATATCATTACAATGACCAAACAAAATGCCAAATCTGCCCAATACCTCCACAGTTTTGCTATGAATTTACACCTTTTAATTCAGTCCACTGCCTTTAACCCCCTCATTTCACACATATGCTGAGCTGTTCATATAATCAAATACTCTATGCTCAGGACACAACTAACCAAAAAGAACTCAATAGTCACAAACAGCAGAGCAATGACCTGCAGGAACTGCAATATACAAAGCACATTTTCAAAGCACCCACCGGTCACCACTGTCAGGGAAGGGGCCTACAGAGAGAAACATGTTCGACTGCCGATATATAAGTTAGAAAAATAGTGAAAATATTTGTGCAAGTTATTTTCAAATTTTTAAAAGATATGAATATGGTAACTCCACTTAATTAATTAGACAGGCGTATAGCTCCATTTGCCGAATAAAGAAAGTTAAGTGGGACACAAGGGAAGTATATCGGAGAAAGATACCAGTTCAAAAGATTCTTACAGCTGATCTGAGGGATTGGAGTATAGCATGGGTCTTGTCTTCTAGTTTCAAGGACCAAACAAACACGTTATACGCGCGTACACAACCACACAACAGAAGCAGATGAGAGTTCCATTGGGGCTTATTAAAGACTTTCATTACATCCCCACTTTAGAATACCTTCCAGATAAGCACTTGTCTTGCGGACAATGAAGCCATTTAGACTGATGTTGGAATACACAGTTTAATTTTGGGATTAACCCTCAAAGTAAGCACTAAAATGGAATTGGCTACTAGCACTAAGAAAACTGGAGTAGATATTGAAGACAAATATCTCCCCTTTACATGGGTACACAACTTTACGTAAAAAACTTCAATTCTATTATTGGTTCTTCGTCAACAGCTTATGACAACAGCAAAACACAGTAACATCGCAAACTTCGGACTTTGGCAGATATTTCAGGCATTGAAAATTTGAAATATACCAAGGAATTAAATAAAATATACAAAGACTGAACTAAACAAATGATAAGACTATATTGAACAAAAATGCACAACAGTGAACATTATTGTAAGGTATTAGCCAATTACTAACCTTTACTTCGGACTTGCGCAGAGTTTTAATCATGAAACGGTCGTCCTGAGAAAGGAAAAATACACTGCCACTTTTCCCAGGAGATGACAATTCCCTCAAAGCATCATTTCCACAGATTGACATCATGTAGTCAGCGGCATCAATTTTGAACATCTCCCTCAGGTTTCTAGAAACAAGAGCAAGTAAACCTCCTATTCTTAGAAGCAGTTTATTTACTCTTTACCATAAACATAATTTTCCACTATCTGAGAAATCAATGACGAGGCAGGAAAGGGGGGGGGGGGCAGAAGTTTCACATCGACCAATTCCATCTTTGCATGTGCTACTGATTCCCAGTATAAGGTTGGAAAATGCCTTTATTCTCACTTTAGGCTCCATTTAAAACATAATTCACAATTGTTCATTTAAGTATACAAACTTGATTCAGTATTTTTCTTGGGAACCCCAGATATCCAACTGCTTTGTTCTTCCAGATTTTTAACTCCAATCACTAAGTCAAAATTCAAAAGATAAAGTGAAAGGATAATAAAATCCATTAATAAGCCACTAATTTTTATTTTTATTTTATTCCTACTAATTACACTAAAGCGGTTAACAATTCATGATACATATGAATTCAGTTATTACAAATGATTCGACAAAACTTCATCAGAAATGGCAAAATTTTACAACGAATTCGTATAGAAAATTAAAAGGGACACTATGTAAATAATTAATTTGCATAATTTTTCTTATTTAAATATTCAAAAACGGAGTGTGAAATTTATATGAAATTCAATAAATATGCAACCTATACTTAGATAAAAAGAAAAAAAGAGGGCACTAGAAGCAACACCGTATCACCTAAACATAACAGTATAACTCCAATTTTTAATTTAATTTTTGAAGTAATTCCAATCATGTCATTATTAATTTTTAAGAAAAACTCTTAAGGGGCATTTGGTTTGACCTTGGAGATTTCAATAAAGGTAAAGGACACTCTCATGCTCTATCACTTTTCGAGTTGTTTGGTTGCCTTTTTTTGTTGTTCGCATCCCCTTTTCCCTTCTTGCTTAATTAACTACCCCTAGCCCCTCTACACTCATTCCCCCACACCCCCGGTATTTGAAAATTCACCATATTAGGGTATTCCTAACAGCACCAACACCTACCACTATAAACACTCATGGCCACATTCAACCCACTACCACTAACACCTGCTACAACCAACCACCACCTCCTACAACCCCCTTTCACCAACCTCCGCCCACGGCCTTTTCCAACTCATGCCAACCATCCCACTTTCAGCGACAACCACCCACCCACCTGATGACCACCGACATAGCCCTTTCCGCCATCTAACCCAAAGACAGCCGATTTCATCCACCACAGCCTACGTGAAACCCTTTGGTTGTCGAGTTTTACATTGAGATCAGGGACCTTGATGGTCAAAATCAACAACTGAACCATCAATATAGCCATTAACGAGGGTCGTTGCTCGTAGAAGAGAGGTGTAGGATCACGTGGTGCATCTCGAGGTGTGAGCTTAGGAAGTGTGACCATGGTCTATGTGTGAGGGAGAAATGAGTTGTAGTGATATTATAAGGTGGTTTGCACAGAAAAAGAAGTAAGAAGCAGAAGTGGTGGGTGGAGGGATAAAGGTTGTGGTGGTAGACAAGTTGACAAAGAGGAGATGACGAAGTGGCTCATGATTTCTCACTCCCTATTAACGTGACTCACAAAACACTTGGGCTAAATTGAGGGTCTTACGATTTCGATACTTCCCTTTGTTCTCCCTTGGTTCCGTTCCTTTCCCTTCTTTAAACCAAATGACCCCTTAAGAAAGTACAATTGTTGTCCATGTTCAGTAAATGTAAATCCATTGATTTCAACCCATGAGTAAGACGAAATTTTACCAATGTTACTATCATCTTGGCAACTCAGCACAGTTGCTCAAGTTTAAGGAAAACAACACATACTGAAATTTTATTCAAGTGGATCGGTTATGTCCATCCAGGCACGGAGCTGTTAATTTTAAAGGCATAGGCTTTTCAAACGTTTTACTTGATATAGATTTTAGATTGGCGGAAGAAATAATACTTATTGAGCATTTAACTTTCCTTCTGAAATACACATCTTCATACGGCTTTTAAATCATAATCAATAAGTTTGGTTACATAGTGCAGCATCCTCAGTAAACTCATCAATCCACTAGCAGTGAAAGAGTCGAACAAAGATTTTACGGAATTAAATGGAGTTCCCTTACTTGCCATAACAAATGGATGGAAAGAAAATGGGTGTGGACTGTGGTCACTGACAGTTGTTAAGATGCCAGCAGCCAGAGTGGATGATTGTTCACCCACCGCTGGTGGCCATGGGCAATGGCTGATACCCAGAGAACAAGGACCACCTGCTGCAGCCGACACTTGTTGCTGCTCATGATCCTTGAGCTGTCTACTTTTATACATTTCTACCCCAGATAACGAGGAAGAAAAACAGTGCTGATAGTCTCAACAGAAAGCCAAAGTCATGATGTCATTAAGGGTAGTTTAGTAATCTACTTGTTTGATTAGTGTTGCATTTTGGCGTTTGGGTGTTGCATTTAACGTGTACAAAAAAGTAATGTACTCCTAAGTCGATACGATTATATAATAGCTTGTTAAAAACAAAAAGAATCATTATCCACCTACATGGACACCATATTGCGAAATAAGTTTATACTAATCCTCAAGTGTACAATAACTTTTTATCCAACTTTGTTTAGGAAAATCACTCAAGGAAGCACGCAGAGAAAAGACTCCTACATAAAAAAAAATACAACCTTCCACACATTATATTTAAAGCTACTTGTTTCCACAAGCTTAACGTACGTTTATGTTATATATCAACACACTTGTGGAAACAAAATTATAATTTTGTGCAAAATGTAGTGTATCAACTCTAAAGTACATTTTGCTGCAACCAGAAGCTAATGGTATGAGAGAAAACATCACATTTAGCACTTCCACATGCCCAAATTTCCACAACCATAAAAACCAAACAAATTAGACTGACTCCACAGTCCACACAAAAACGCATAATGACAAACAAAAACCATAGACCTCAACTGACAGTGTCAATGGTAAGAGAGAGAAATAAAAAATCAGGATTGCTCTAACGAAGTATGATGTTGGGCGCGTACTAAAAAATATGTAATCACATTGGAGCCAGAAATGACCAACAAACTAATAAGCTTTAGAACAAAAGCAGTAATAGAGAAGCAACTTTATTATTTTTATGGTCATATCACTTCTCTAAAAATCAAAAGATTTGTTTTTTTGATGTAATAGGATAATCTAGTAGATGACTAGGCCCCTATCATCTACACCGAGCTAAGATATGAGCAAACACACATAAAATTCCACAATTCGATTTCTAATCACAACTATGTCGTGTGAGCGGGACTCAGAATCACCTCCAGGACGACAGACTTCTCAAGTAGATTGTACATGCAAAATAACTAACCTGAAGACCATTGGGCAATAATCTTTCCATTTGAAGTCATCTGACTGATGAGGTAAAGTCAGTTGTGACCCGTCCTTAGGAAAATTCATCCAAAAGCTTGCTCGGGGACCAAAATCAGATGCCCGAACTTCTCGCCTTTGTATAGGTGTGATCTTTCCCACAGTATATCTGATTGAGATCTAATGCAAGTTAAGTACAGATATCCAAGATCCCAAGCCATAACCAAATATGAGGACATAAATCATAAAGAATATCCTCCATCTCTTGTTTATGTGCACACTATGTTGCATGACATGCTAAATGAGTGGCAAACACAGTATGAAGTGCTAGAAATAGAAGGTATCTGATGCTCCGAAAATAATCATTTTCACCAGGCAATTCTAGTTAGTGAGTCAACTCTAAAACACAACTGGTACCTTTAAGTTTAATTTGCAGTTATGCCAGAATAAAGCTGTGAGCCCCAGATTAAAAGAAGAAAAAAAAAAAATGCTTCTTCCTTTTATATAAGAAAAAGAAAATTATTAAGAGAAGAAAAAAAAAAGAAATACAACCCAAGGTCAAAAAGTCCTCAAATGACCAGGACACTAGACATCTAATAAGTAATAACTTCCTATTCAGGAAATCTTTCATTACACCACGACCGTCGTAGTTAATATCATTTTTCAAGATTTCTACTCTGTTCCAATTTAGCTCCTAAAGTACATTTAAGTCCTCGCTGGTGTATGTTGCGCTTCATGGAAGACGAAGCTCACATTTGTTTACAACTGCATCTTCATTTAGTCAATATGATGTGCAAAGAGCATCCATCTTACATTACAAGTATTGACAATAGACAAGTAGACAGAAAGCTAAATATAACTAGAGAGTTACGCCGAAAAGGTTAAAAATGACAAATATACCTTATTCCAAGCTGCAAACTGAGCATTAAATCATAACTCCGATGACCTTTGATAATCGCTTCACCTGGCCTCTTGATCTCTTTTGCCAGTCTCCTCTGCCTCCGTTTTGCCTTTCTAGACCTTGAAAATGAATTATTTACAACCACCTCACTGATTAGAACACCTTGCATATACTCTCGCTCAAGGATAGGAATGTTAGTCCCAGCCTCCTTTTCTGTACCTTCTGTGGCAGATTCAGAAAAACCCAAGGACGAATGATGTCCAATCACCTTTTCAATTGCGACCTCAAGGCTCCACCGTCTCTCGAGGGATACATTATTCTCACGGGATTGTTCCAGATTTAAAAGATTTCCTTTTGAGAGTTTATCCAAAGGATGACGTCGAGATTCACGGCTCCTACCAACCTTGACATTTCCCAAGTCCACTGAGGATGCATTATGAAGATTGGAGACCTGATTATGCTTTTTCAAATCAGGCAAAACCCCTCGTTTCCTTAGAGCACCTAGATAGAGCTCTTGTGCAACGGGAAGTTTGCTACCTTGGGGGTAAAACGCACCCTTGCCATCTTTCAAGCCACGAGTCCAAGTCCCCACATAGCAACCACCATCACTCCATGTATAAACACCAAATCCATGCATCATCCCATTCAACCAACTGCCTTCAAACATATCTCCATTAGTCCAAGTAAGAGTACCTTTTCCTGACATTTTCCCTCCTTTCATGTTACCTAAGTAAACATTTCCAATCGCCCATGTATATTTCCCAGGCCCTTCTGGGGATCCCTGCATCCAGGAGCCTTCAAAGACATCCCCATTGGAATAAGTCTGATATCCCAATCCATGTTTAAGATTGAGTCTCCACCGACCCCTGTATGTCATATGTCCCGGCCATGTATATATTCCGTCGCCATGCATATAGCCGCCTGAAAACTCACCCTCATAGACTGCACGAGAAGGGAAGAAAAGCTTGCCGCGGCCATGCCTCATCCCCCTTCTCCATTCACCTTCATAGACACATCCTTCAGACCAGACATATTTGCCAGAACCCTCGGGCACATTTCCAAGTAACGACCCGCAATAAGATTCCCCATTGGGCAGTAAGATCTCTCGAACCCGGAAACCAGAAGTAGAAGAAGAGGTACGCGCAATGTCCTCATTTAAAGGGTTGTCATCCTTTACATCCAAACGAATGGCATTCAAAGACTGCGTTCTGGCAGGACATAACGCGACTTCTACCCCTTTTTCGACACCATCTACGGGGGTAGACATGCATAAGAATTACAATTACTCAACAAACCATGACAGCTCCAAGCCTAACAACTGCAACAGAAGATGCACAAATTATCACATGTGACGCTCTAACTCTACAAAAAGTCTTGGGAGAGACCATCTAAGATAAAAGTAGACAGAGTCATGTTGGCCCAATAAACGCATACAAATCTATAACTTTACTTGGACTTCTAGGGAACTTAAGAAAATTTAGCTCGCAATAAGTTCGTCTACTTTTATAACAGTGTGTTATGAGAATTTGTGCTAATTTTAACTTAAAATTTGGACGTGGTCACTACTCACTAGTTGATTTTCAAGTAAAGTGACCACGTACGACTTTGCTTAGAAAATAAGAGACACAACTAATCTAAGCAAGACACTCTAGAGTTGAACAGAAGATAAATAAGTTACAGTACAAAGTCAAGAATACGAAATTATTAGAACAAACAAAATAATCGAAAGCAAATTAAACGTACCTTGGGAGTATAATAGGACAAAGGTAGGAGCATGAAGTTTGAGAAATGAAACTGGGTGGATGTAGGCACCTCCCTAATACGACGGAAGAGAGAGAGAGAGCAGTTGCGGTATAAATTGGTGGACCGACCATATTTTTTAAATACTTGCTACTTTTAGAGTTGACTACGTGGTTTATCTGATTGTGCTAAAGTACCTGATATCTTGCAGGTCGCGGGTACGATACCTTGTGAGTTGGGATTCATGTTTGGTTATGTTTTATCTCGTGTTCCCCTACTTTGAGGAGTGAACTTCTACTTTTATGATTATGGAAGCTTCATGTAAGCTAAATCAATCCAAGCTGCTTTTAAACTTAGGCCAAATTAGAGATACATTACTTTTAGGGATATTTCCTTTTGTCACCCTATGGTTTCACGTTTTTCTTATAATACCCCTGTCATTTTTCAACTTTTTTATACACCCCGAGGTTTGTGTTTTTGTTCTTTAAGGAGCAAAACACACACAAACACTAACGGATGTTAAGGTTTCTGTGAAGATGGAGAAAATTAGTGTTTTAGGGGATAATTAAGCCCAAAAGTCACTAAATCTCTCTCTCCTCACCCTTCTTTTACACTTTTCAGCCCCACTCTTCTCACCCTCCCTCCTCCTCCCCTCATTTCTCTCTCCCCTCCCATGGCATCACTCCTCCACCACCTCACCAAACACACCACCACAACAACCCTCTTCTGCCCACTCACCACCCTTCTCCACCTCTCCACCACCCTGATCGGAACCAAAACCTCTATCCCCTTCAAATCCCACAACATCGACTCCCCCCCCCCCGCTCAGTCCCCACC
>CAAKMY010035449.1:0-22782 GCA_901111285.1 Corrigiola litoralis | reverse complement strand
GCCCACCCACACCCACACACACACACACACACACACACACACACACACACACACACACACACACACACACACACACACACACACACACACACACACACACAAATAACATGAGCCAGCTACCAACCAAAGTGTCCCCATTCCAATTACCAATTCCAGGTCCCACTACCCCAAAAAGACAGATACACGAGACGGAAAAATATACAGGAGATAAAAGACAACACAAGAGAAGACAAAAACAGAAGGAACTATACAAACATTACCATCGAAGGCATGGGTTCTGGTGTCCTTGATGGGAGGTTTTCAGCTGCAAAACGGCTCCAGTTTGGATTTTCCTTCTCTGCTTCAGCAAGTATCTTCCTCTCCAAATCAAAATCAAACTGAAATGTACTGCGCGGAATATCTCCCATTTGCGGTAATAGGTGAGGCTATTGCACAAGAGATCATCAACACCATTAGGTATTTTCTTTAAAGAAGACAAAAGCGACAGAAACACCCAACAACTATTCCATCCAACTACCTTATGCATACCATTGTTCATATTTGGTTAAGTCATGATATGAATCATCATAGTTTGATAAGAAAAGGAAAGACAAACTTAACTAATTTCAATGGACTAACTTCGTGGAGCATGTCAGTAATTTGCTGGTATCTTTTACTAAGCCAGAATTCTTTAAATAGCCAAGTGTAAAATTTAGACTTGACATCCGGATTTATTCCTATGTTCTTAGACACACTACACTATTATAGAGACAAAACTGGCACATGACAATCAAAATGTTATATTACTACAAAATACTAAACTTTTTTTTATGTGCTTGCCTTGTTTGACAAGGCACTT
The DNA here is from genome assembly GCA_901111285.1 of Corrigiola litoralis. Lineage (NCBI taxonomy): Eukaryota > Viridiplantae > Streptophyta > Magnoliopsida > Caryophyllales > Caryophyllaceae > Corrigiola > Corrigiola litoralis. The sequence goes on along the minus strand of CAAKMY010035449.1, from coordinate 21,944 downwards.
TGAGCATCAAATAAATGCGCCTATTATGAAGCCAATTATGTAACACGCCATGGCAGGAGGGATAACGAAAACTAATTAACCAAACAATGAAAGGCCAATTAGACTGTGCTTACATGGGGGGAAATGGAGGGAAAGGCAGGGTAGGGGTAAACAAAGGTGCAAAATCCTTCATTTGGGTAACAATGGAGGTTGGGGGGGGGTGAATTGTGGAAGTCCATGGCCGTTCATTTGTACAACAATAAAAATCCTTTCAGACTTGAAAAGATTTGGAAGGATGAAGACCCGTGACACTGCTGTTTTTGTCAAATAAAATTATTACCCCCCCCCCCCTTTTAAAATTATATTCCATTGTTTTCACTCATACCTGGTGCTCCTCTTCAATCCCCTCTCTCTTCAACCGCATAAAGTGCTCAATTTCTAGGGCTTTTCATCCAAAATCGAATTGGGGAAACACTCCTCCTTCCTTGATTTTATGTTGAAGCATTTTCCCTCACTTTCCTCACTTTCCTTCTGTTTTATCCAAACAATAGCAGTAAGCTCCTACTCCTCCCCTCTAATTCCTTTTCCTCCTATTTTGCTATCCAAACACACTTTTACGGACAATTCTGTCCATAGCAAACCTGGTAGAGGAATTTCAGCCAGTAGAGAGCCACGAAATTACAAATCCCAAGACTTGGATAGCTAACATTATCCCTTGTCTCCCCATTCACCCCCATCCAAGAATAAAAAATCTCAAAAAAAGGACAATTGAAAAATTGGTACTTGTATCACGAAACGGTATCAAAAAAGCTGAAACAAATGAAACATGACCCCTTAAACTGTAATTTGAAAGTCAGAACCGGGAACTTACTGGAGGAGTGATCCTATACTCTGGCTTTATTTGAACTCGGATACCAGTTCCTGCTACAAAATTAGAGTCCCGTCAAACAAAAATATAAGCAAATCAAATTCAGCCTGATTGTGAGCAGAAAGTAGGTTTATGGATGAACATACCAGACCAACGAAATATACCAGCTAGACCATTAATAACAGGGGCGGATCCAATGAGTAGCAAGAGGTAGCATAGGCTACTCTTAAATTTATAAAACTTGGTAGAAAAAGGTAGAAAAATGGTAGAAAAGGGTAGAAAACAGTAGAAAATATAGGCTACCCCCATTTTTTAATCTTGGGTCCTCCCCTGATTAATAACACAAAAAATTAACTCCTTACTCTGTGGAGATCATTACAAATTACTACTAGTAAAGTAACTCTACGAATCAACATACTACACTCCACAAAACCTACTTCCTAGGCCAAGTTTGTAACGAAAACTCAATATGCAGAGCCATAATAATCAAAAACCCATCAATCAACCTTACACAACATGAATGTAACCGCAAATAACTAGCTAAATCAAATACATTTTCATTAGTCAGTCTATCCAAAATCTCAACTTCTTAATTTTCTACCAGTTTTTCCGAGCCCCCACCTTCTCACTAAGGAGAGGACACTCCTAAACACTAAAGCATCTTTTGAATTATAACTATGGCAAATCTACGATTGGTGCAAATGTTGTAGCCATTGAAACAAAAGGATCATTGCCATTGATTTTGTACAATATCAAGTTAACCAATAACTCAATAACTCGAAATGAATACTAAAATATCAACGCCCACGATATAATGATTTATGGTGGCTACCAAATTCATGTGGCTATTGAAGAATCTCCCTTTAACTATGTACCAATACATTAACCAACTAACTATACAATTGCTTGATCAAGGTCACCTTATACACCATTACCACACATTAATCATTCAATCATACTCTCAAAATACCAAATAAACCACATATAACTCATATACTACACTACAAACTCAAATTAAATCAACAATTGCCACATAATCTGTACAAGTTCCTCCTTTTATCAACATAAAAACCAATAAATTACGGCGAAATACAAAGAATCAAAACAAACCCATTAAAACCCACAAATTAAATTCAAAACCCAGAAAAACCCACATCTCAAAATCCAACCTTTCCACTTTCCACAACCCCCCACCAAAACGAACACAAAAAACACCAAAAAAATCAAAATTTAAATATTAATAAAGGCTTACAGGATAAAGGAGGAGTATGGGCAGATGAATGGTAATAAGGCGGGGCACGGGCAGGGGGAGCGTTGCCCGACTGCCCGATCTTCGGGTAAAGCGAGGAAGACGATGAAGAGTGAGTGGTAGGTTGGGCAGGACGACCGTACATGGGGATGTGAGGTTGAGGATCGTACGCTCCTCTGTTCCTTCCTATGTTGTAATCATACTCCATTTTTAAGATCAATGTCGAAAATTGAGAATTCTAGCAATGGTGGTAGAGAGGGAGGAGGAGGAGGGGTGAGTTCGTCTTAAGTAGAGTCGGCAAAAAGTGACATGAATCCGTTTTAACTAGAGTCGGTAAAAAGTGACATGATCGGATGATATGATAGAATGTGGTACAAAATAGTGAATTTGGGGTCGGTTACGGGCGTGTCGTGGCAAGTTTAAATGGGTCATAAAACCTTCAATCCTGACCTGGCTCATTTTAACTTTCGTATCGACCCAATTGCTTAAATGAGTTGAAAGCCCTTGACCCGAACCTATTTATTTCGTGTCGTGTTCGTGTCTTGTCGTCAAATTACAATTTTGAGTGAGTGAAATTAAACATTTGTGCTATAAATTTCAAATTTGCTTTGGAATATGATGTCATTATTCTTTTATTAAGAAGGTAAGTATTCGATTAAATCATATTTGTTAACTCGTAAAATCCTTATTTATGATAAATGGGTCATTCGTGTCGAGTTCGTGTTTCACACCTTAATCTTAGTTCGACCTATTTAAGTTTCATGTCGTGTTTATGTCGACCAAGAACTTAAATGGGTAAAAACTCTCAACCATTAACTTCATGTCGGGTTCGTGTCGTGTTTTCAGGTCGTGTTTTCGGGTTGTGTCACCTTTTGTCGGCTCTATATGTTTGCTCTCACCTTTTGTGCCACTTCTGAACCACAATAACATTGAATACGCATCACTAGTTACTGAAATGAAATGAGATATAGACAGAAGACTATTGCAGCTGATTAGATTTCTCGATTGAGGCGTATTATTTCTACTACAGTTGCTTCAAATGACCACACCGTCTATGCTCAACGACAACATGTAACACCTAATGATTGTTCAATGTAAAATCAGAATTAAGCTCATTGCAAAGTCAGAACACATATATACCATTTTACTCATAATTCTCGCCCCAGTACCACACGTTTTAAACTGAAGCATCTTAAGAACTCTCCATGATCAAATTGGCTCCGAGTCCAGACCCTCAGGATCCAATTGTAACATCCACAATGTCCCAAGTTGCACTCTTTCACACAGCAAGGACAACTTAAACTTTGACAAAGTAGATATGAACATAGAAGACAAGTTCCACTCAGTTGGACATTATAAGCAACGAAAAGCAGTACATCTAAACTACTAATTCCTTCTCTAAAACGGAAATCAGCAAAATCCAAGAAAGCTTGCATGATCAACCATATAGAATTGTAGACTAATAATCTCACCAAAAACAACACAGGCAAATCAGCAAAATCCAACTTTATGCTAAAACAAACTAGATAAAATCATCATGTGCATGAAAAGATCATATCGTGTAAAAGTATGATGAACCAATTAAGCAAAAAATGCTTATCAAACAAAAGCTTTATTTATTTATTCAAGAATATATTTCTTTACAACAAAACATCTAAAAAAAATTAGCTACTATTTCAACAAGAATTAGCTAGCTACTCTTTCTTCTTAATAAGGAAGGTGGGAGGACGAGTCATCTGTAAGGTCAGTTGATATGAACCAAAAGTGTCAACTCCCAATTCATTCTTCAAAAGTTTCCAATCCCCATATAATTTGTAACTCCCACTCCCCCTCCTGAATTGATGAGTTTAATAATTTACAGTTAAAAACTCAATCAAAATACTTATTAAAATCGAATAATAATCAGGTTTTTTTACCTTAAGCAGCCGCTTTTTGGGACAATAAACATCTAAATCAACAAAAATAAACAACATTGTATAACACAAAAATATGGAGTTTAATACATTGAAGACTATCGACCATGAATTTTCAAATTAATGGGTTCCTACAATTATTAAATACTTCGATAAAAAAACGTTTTTATACCTAATCATGTTAAGATATTTTTTTTTCCAATGATGTATATTTCATATATATGTTTTCATAAGCAAATAGATGAGTTTATTTATTTACAACCTAAAAATAACTCAAAATACTTACTAAAATCACATAATTATAATGATTTATATCTTCAGTAGCCGGATTAGGTACAACAAATAACAAAACCAACATAAAATATATATTAACATTATACTAACACATAAACACGAAGTTTAGTACTTTAAAATATCAAAAAACGTAAATTTTAAAGTAAATATCAAACTATTAAAAATATTAAAGTAAATAAATAATTATTATAAATATCAATTTTTCATTTATTTTAATCATACACAAAATTAGAAATACAAAAAAAAAATTGCAACTCCAATAATATATGTTATCACACATTGTACACTTTAGTGCTAATTAATAATCAACACTCACATTGCATTAGTAAATTGTTTAAAATAAATCTAGCTGTTAATTTGAATAACTAGAAATCCAATTCGCTACTTTTGAAGCACACGATAATTTGAGAAGAAATGAAAGTTGAAATTTTAAATGATTTTACCCTTCATGTAAAATGAAATTTATAATGTATTATAAAAGGTGTAAGAATTAGGCATAACAAAGCTTTTACTCTCGTCCTTTTCAATATTTGAACACTAAAAAATAGAGTAGCAAAAAAAAAAACAAAGATTAAAGTTTAAATTAAAGAAAAGTTTAGACATGAACATGTCTATCAAATTCTGGGTTTCACATAATCAAAGTGTATTGAAAATTTTCTACCTGAAAATTAGGCACCAAATCAAACTTTAAATAAGAAAACACACAGCATGGAGTCTAACTGATATTTGAAAAAAAAACTAAAATTGGTGCACATAATTTGCAAAAGAGACGAAGACAAATAAATTGGAAATGTAAATCAATCTTACCAATTGATTTTTGGAAATAGATTAGAAAGAGATAAAATGATGTTTCTGATTTCTTTAGTTGGGTACGAACTGTCTTGTGTTACATCATCTAAAAATACACTAATAAGAAATAGTTAACCTATTATGAAATACATTAGTAATTTAATGGTTAATCATAAAAATGAAAAATCATCCATCAAATAGCTAAAAAAAGGAATTCATAATTTTGCAAAGTAGCTAAAGTTTGAATAAAATCATGGGGCATTACTCAAAATTAGAGATTAAAATAGAAAGAGAACGTGAAATATGAGAAGCATTGATGGGGAGATGAGTGGAGACATTATGTGAGTGAAAATTATAGATAAAATTTATAATTGGCGGTAATGGAGAGTTTAGAGAGAAGACAATTATCAATTGTAGATAATTAAAGTGGGAAGGAGAAAAGTTTTGTAATGGTAACGAAATCTCTCTTACGGGTAGGTGATAAGATGGGAGAAAGTAAATTGAGTTCTTTCTTTTTATTTATTGTGGATAAAGTGGGATAGATATAAGAAGCATTGATGGGGAGGATCGAGATTATTGGTAACATTATTTGAGTGAAAATTATTGAGAAATGTTTTGTTTGCATTATGTCGAATGTGGTCAATTTTGGGAGGAGCTTTACTCAAGTTGTACTTGGTCGGGTTTCAGGCGGTTCGGGTCAGATCAATTAGTTGAAAATCACATCCATTTTGTAACCTTATAGGGTGCCTTTTTTTCTCTTATTACAAGTTATCTATCTTCCTTTATATTATATTATTTTTTGTTTTATCTCATCTTGAAAGAACTTTATAAAGTGACTTATGATCATAACCCCTCAGGACCATGTGTGTAAATTTTTATAAGAATTGGTTACCTTATAGGGCGGCTTTAGAGCTTTATTTATAGTGTAGAGGCACATGTTTCAAATTGGTCAAATAGAACTTAGGGGTATTTTACGTTATGGTATTGGAATTAGATTTTAATTTTCTAAATTAATATTTTTTTATTTAACTCTATGAATTTCGCTTATTTTTATGCAATGAGAATAAGTAAAGTTATGCAGCCCGGGCAACGCCGGGTATCAATACTAGTAAGCTTATATTTCAGGATACACTTGTGTTTACATCCTAGGAAGCACACATACACAAACATTACAATCATTACAAACCTGTTAGCTACCTATCCTAATTTACTATTAAGACTAAATATTTGCCTGACATGACGGCTTTTTCGATAAAAACACCCTGTTGTATTGACAAATTAACAGGAAGTACTGAATTCTTAGACCAAAAAGTGCTATGAATTCTATGGTTTCTCATTGTTTTACACCTCGCTCATGGTCTCCATTGAACACTGAGGTTTCTACTCTTGCTAGCAAGTCCTCAGTGTTAATATGTGATTTCTCATGCTCTTCTCCACCATTAGAAACCACGGTTCCTGTTGGTCCCTGCATACTTTTCAACTTTTCCTGCAGCAACATTAACCAAAAGAGGAAAAATTATGTTCGAAAAAGTTGTCATAAACCAACTCCCATCAGTCAAGAACTAAATAGGGGCTACCAGTCTCTCAAAACAGACTACTTGATGGTCTAGTTTTGCAATCAAGACATCTCTAAGCCTTTTGGTGCCATAAAAGAGTGGAAGACATAGCCCATAGCTTGAAATTCATCTTCATTATGACAACAAGGATATTACAAACAAACTCTTTGAAATAATTTCAGGCGCTCCGTGAGCTCATCAATTCATTGATATATACTCGATAATGGAAAAATAAGTAAAAGAAAAACATCAAAGAACACTGTGTTAATAGGTTATCATAAACTGTGTCACAAGTTTTTCCTATGCAGAAGGTCAGGAGTCAAAAGAGTTAAATGGTGAAAGGAACAGGGAAAGGATATAAAGGATTACCACTAATGCAGCATTTTCTAATCTCAGTTTTTCTGAATCCTCAACCAACTTATTGAGTTCAGATCTTAGGGCCAAATTCTCAACAGTCAAGGTGTCAACTTTCTTCCCAAGTTCTTCCATTTCAGCCTGCAAGGTTTAACGTAATGAGCACCTGGAGAAAAAAAAAAAAACATTTCCTAGCTAAAACTTCATTGTTCTGTTTCCCATCCAACCTGCTTTCTCAACCTCGATCTTCTAGCAGATTCTCGATTCGATTGTTTCCTCTTCTCACGCTTTTGCTCTCTCTCGTCCTAAGTGAAAATATTATGACAACTTATTAAGACCATCACTACTAACACTGTTATTTGCAATTATTTCAAAAAAGGACCATAGCACAACACAACAAAACAAACCAAACCAGACTTCCATCAAAAAGCAAGCATGCGTGTACCCTCATAGGTAGAAGACAATATCGTGATTGTATTTGAATTAAAATAAAAGAAAATGAGGATACATGGCGGCTGCTGCCAAGGAGGACATGGATGCCTCTCTTATGGAATGTACCATGAGAACGATGAAATCTTGAGAAGGATTTGATATGCACCAAAGAGTATTGAACTAACAAACATCCAAAGCAAAAGCAAAGAAAATAAAAAAATTTGGATGAGATCCCACACAACATACATCTCAAATCCTAACATGAGTTGCTCAGGAATATCTAAACCTTACCCATGAGCCTTAACCCTTAAAGAATATAGTAAAATAAAACACAACTACCTCTGAATATCACATGTACGAAACACGAACTATAAAATTATTAACAGAAAGCTAGTGCGGACCTGTAAACCGATACCAGAAGACCTGGGTGCACAAGCTGCAGCAATACTAACTGCGTTTGCATTCATTCTCACATTAGAAGAATGATTTAACTCAGTTGTGGGCATAGAATTAGTGTCCAAAGGTCTTGCAGAAGCCATTGGTATGCCTGGTACTACCTGCATATTTGTGCCTAGCATACATACATCCATAGTCAATCTATTCAGCGACATAAATGAAGTGACTATGCAATGGAAATTCCAGTACACAAATAACTAGAACATTCTATGGACTTTGCATGAATTGTTTGACAGCAAAGATCGAACATCCAATTTCAAATTTTAAGAACCTTCTTTTTTCATTTTTTATGATAGGCCACTTACAGATTCAAGCTCGTAGAGTCGTAGATGAGAAAGTACATACGTAGGCAAGGCCAATGACCAGAAAATGGGCACTTTCTACAAAAAAGGTAATAGGGAAGCTGCACCTAAGTCTTTGTTGTTTACTTGCACGCATTCAATTCAGATTTTCCATCACTCCATAAACCAGCTCATGATAGTTCTTATCCCTATTGCAGGATAAATTTCCATCTCCATAGTCTTAAAACTCTATGGAACGGAAACTTGAAAACAGAAGCAGCCACCAAATGAAAGAAGTACCAAAATTCTTGGGGTGAAGGTTTTTGCTACTCTATTGTACTTCCCTATTTTGGTGCCCCTAGTGGAAGAATATACATCTAATTCTCTACCAAAAAAAAAAAAAATACCAAAAGCACATGTACCTCGCACACTTCCAAAATTCACAACATCAGTTACGAAAAATGACTCCAGATACTACTCTATTCTAGAAAATAGATCAATAGATACACTAGGAAGTTGTTAGATCATGTTCGAGACTATTCGAGAGTTTTTAGGAAAACTAGAATCTAAAAATTTCAGAATCCATTTATACCTGAGTCCGTTGCCCCATTATAACTTCTACTACTGTCATCCTCCTGGAATGAAACAGAACATCAATCAAAAGCTGTACATATAGATGAGTTCCTAAACTCCTAGACACAAAAGGCATACTTACTCTTGCTGTACTGTCATCACTTCTGTCACAAGAACCTTCAGTCCCACAATCCGTGCTATTAATAAAGTATCATGAATAAAAAAAATTAGTTATTCACTGTGATAAGTAAAGGACATGTTGAAGTGAAAACAGTAGAAGTTAGCATAAAAAAAACAAGATTGGCCTAAACTGTCATTATTGAAGTGCTTAAACATTTAGTGCACTAGTCAGTGACCGGCTCCCACAGTCCCACGCATTGTGTCCAGATGTATACGATACAAATAGGCAGCAAAAAACAATAATGGTTTTCTTGCTCCAACATTAAGCAACAGTGATAGGTCTCTAAAGCCTAGAGGTGACACAGCCCCTCCATATGCTATTTTATCATTTGAAATTGAGTTATGGATTAAGAATTTGTGTTTTTGGAATGGAGAGTGCTCACCCAGTGGACAGCAGTCAGCTATGTTATAAAAGAACATATAACGTGAACATGAGAAATATATTGTGCACCTACGCATCAACTTAAGTGTACTAGGATGTCATAAAGAATGTGTTTGTGGGTCTTCAAAAAACACCCTCTCTATTAGTCATTCTGGATTAAGTTAAGGGCAAGGCTACGTACATCTTGGGGCTCCCCATACCTCGCCCACCGCAGGGGTCATACTAGATTATTGTTGTTTTTATTGTTGTCTGTGTCAGTTTCCACTTAGCACACTTTATTGATTTTGCAGGTCGAGATATTACAGAAATCATATCCAAGAATTTGGCATCATCTTCATGAACAACAGCAACATGAAAAAGACATTTTCTTTTTTTTTTTTTTTGTGGGGGGGGGGGGGGGGGGTTCTATACTCATATCCTTCAAATATATACGTCCATAACATGGTTTAGAGTCCAATGACATATGACATAACTAGAGATGATTGCACCTTCATGACCTTTGAAACTGGACACTGATCCTAAGTCAACCATGCATTTTCTACATTGGAATAAATCTCTAACTCTATGTTGTATTTCATATAAGAAAAAGCCTTAGTAAACAGCACTGTGAGCCGAAGAAGTACATTATTCACTGGAACAGAAGAGGAGACTATTACATGGATAAACGTAGCATGAATGATAATTACTAAAAATCTAGTAATTCTACCCAAAATATTCACTCTAGTCCTGGCCTATAAACGAGCCCCAAAATAACAATAAACAAACATCATCATGTCAATTATTTGAGACTAGCAACAACAATGGCAATCTACCTGCATAAATATGACGGTTCCTAATCTTGGGCATATTTTGGTGTAGATTATGAAAAATCTTTTTGCATTAGCTCTCTCACTTTTATTCACAGAAAAAGAGACAAAGAAACTTACAAGCTTTCATCTCAATCAGGACAAACCAAATTTGACATGTTCATATAAAAAAGGCTCACATGAACACAAAAATGAAGAGCTTGATGAGGAACCTGTGTGACTGAATGTGGGCACTTCCGTTTCGAGCACTCTCTGCCTTGCCATTGCCTGATACTGCATGGGCACCAGATTCTTTAGGCTTCTTTGCTGAACCAATATCATTTCCGGATGATCTTGTAGGATTTTCTAAAGTTAGGGGAGTGGCGACCTGCATACACTAAGATGCAGTAGCATCATCCATGCGGCAATCTTCATCTGGTTTTATGAAGAAATATATCAAACACTTGACTGCCCCCTAATTAAGAAAGCATAAAGGCATAGCTTAACACTGTAAAAAAGAAGGATATAGGCTAGAACTATTAGCTCCAGTGAGAAAGGAACTACAAACAAGGGAAGTTCCCAAGCTCTTCTATTTCCTAGCATATGAGAAACAGTTCTTTATTTACAAATTCAAACATGGTCCGTCTCTCTCGGAGTCGCACGAACATTGAAAGATTTAGCATTATGGCGTATATACAAACTAAGGATGTTAAAGGTTTATTAATATGCATAAAACTACAATGATGGTTGTACTACTCGAATATGTGTAAATGATAGGACCATAACTTATGGCCAATTATACAGTACAGGAGTTCATCTGCAAAAGTTGTGATAAGAGGTGAGTGACACACTTACAACAGGTGTAGTAGGAGGCCCATAGATCCCTCCATGAGGATACATGGCTGCATAGGGAGATCCATAAGGTGGCACCATCTGCTGGACAGCAATGAAAAAAGATTACAATAAGAAAACTACAAAGAAGTATCAAGCACTTCTTCTTTTATTAATTTGGCTTCCTCAAACATGAGACTAGGAAAACAATTCAAAAACTTCCAATTCAAAAATAACCAGTCAAACATTAGGACACAACTACCTGTGGTGCCCACATATATGGGTGAGTGGCGTGGCCAGGTGTAGCAGCTGGATTAAAGTAAGGGGGTGGTATCGCTCCTGGTCCATAATATGCCTACAACCACCAAAGATGACATCCTCTGCGAATCAGTTTAGTTTTCCCAGACACCCAAAACACAGAAATGATCACCTAATCCTTTAAAATTCAACTTATTTACTTTCAGGTTGTAGGACAGAAGTAGAAAAAAACATGCCTTGCCATGCACAAAGAAAGAGGTAAACAGGAGACAGAATTAAAAGCATTAAAAAGAACAAGCGCCTCTTAGAAAAATAGACCACAGAACATAACCTGGACAGCTGCCCAATCAGGATAAACATGAATACCGCCTTGCTCCTGATCCTGTAAACATATACCAAAGAAAGGAAAATAAAAAGGAAATGAAACTTATAAGTTATAAACTCAATAACCAGTAAGCGTCAAAATCAATACATAATAACACCTTAGATACACTTGTTGGAATGTGGATAAGTGATAATAGCAGAACATTCATTTGGTAATACTGCAAATATAACATATAGGTACACAATACAATACTGGAACACTAGTAAACAAGACTACAAACTCACCTTAGGAGGAGAAGGAGACGGTTTCTCAGATTTGGGAAGTTTATCTCCTTCATTGTTTCCCATGATATTCTCAAAACGGCGCCTATAAAGTCAAGTCGAGTAATATGAGTACATAACAGTTCTCCTTCTAGTTTCTTCTCCAGACCAAGATAAACAACCCACTGGACTCTGCTACTTGGATGTTCAGCCAATAGGCTGCTGTCCCACACTGACTCCCACACTCATGCAGTAATGAAGAATTCATCTTTACACCAGCACATAACAATCATGGCCTGGACTAGGGAACAGAAAGTGCGGAACAAGGAAGAGATACATCATGCATGTGACCACAAGGAAAGAAATAAGAAGTCTCATAACTACTTCATCTGGAACACATCATAAGATACGCGCTCTCCCGTCAGATTTGCAGCAGGGGAAGATCCAATATTTAAAAGAAAGGGCACCGATTCTATTATTTTGCTATTTCTATCTTTTCTACTATTTTCTACCCATTTCTGCCATTTGTAATTCTTTTCTACCAATTTTCTACCTTTTCAAATCAAATTTTATAAATTTGGTTATGGTACTTCTTGTATCCACCTCTGATTTGAAGGATTAACCAATAACTCAAACCTGATATATCAAATCTCATATTGAAATCTCATATTTGAGGCTTCAACAAAGGTGGAGATGTTGAAGTAGACATCTGACCAACACTAGAAACTGGAAATCAGGCTACGACAAGTGATTAGATTTTAGTGTTTTTAACATATGCAATAAAACTCTATTCTCCAGGACCATTCAATATATCCCCCACCCAGCCCCAAACACCTGTTTTCCCTTATAAAAACAAAAAAAAGGGCAAACACAAAGGATATAATCGCGACTGACTGTCAATCCATACTGTAAGGACTGGCCATCTAATTGCATACTGCCATACTCCAAAATATTCAACCTCATACAGCCAATCATTTAAGGCCATCATCCAAGGACTACTAATTCTCTAATCATTCAACTCAATAAATGAAGGGATCCTACCCAAGTTGGGTGACTAAGTTGGTAAAGAGGTTCCCCTTCTATCCTCTAGTTCTCAAGTTCGATACTTGATGGCTCCTTGGTGTCCTTAATGGGTCTGGGTAAGAGCCAAAGGTAGTTGGCTCCTAGTGGCCTAGGGTGAGATGTTCCCCCCCCCCCCCACCCACCCTCTTGCAAACTAGGACGAGCCGGCTAAACTCCCTTTGGCCCTTTGCCGGCTAGGGTCATAGGGCAGGAATTTACCCAGCCGCATGCGGGTTCCACATCACCCAAATTGAAAATGAAGGGAACCTCCACTGGTTACTGGTTAGGACTTAGGAGGTTCGATTCATATCTGCGCCTTTGTGCGCTCCCTTCTAACCAAAATTGGCATAACACAGTGCCAACATGATATCTCCCCCAGCACTCCAGCCCTACTTCTTTCTTTTCTATAAGGTGTTTCCAACTGCTCTATTTCTTTCCTTTTTTGGTAAAGTTTCAGCAATGATGGCTATTTCATGCAAAAGGTACTGTTTTGTACAACAAGATTTTGCAGCCACTGTAAAAAGTACTACACTACACACTTTTAACTTAAAAGCATTAAAACCAGATTTCCCATATCAAAATTAGCAACTTTTTTTACCATAATTCTCAGCTTATTAAACTAACACAACATAAAATGATCAACTCTATATATATCTAAGCTCAAGTTGAACATAAAGGCTCAAACTTTTGACCAATGACTAGCTAAATAATCAAGCAAAAGCTTCATTCTACACCCAGATAAAATAAAGCTCAAATCTTTACAAATGGGCAAGCTAATAAATGCTTAATTAATGCAACAAAGATTAAAATTAGCACATACCTTGCAAAAAAAATGCAATTCTCCTGAAAGCAACAAAAAGTGTACAATACCAAGATACCCCAGAAAATATATACTTGATATTATTATTATTATTATTATTATTATTATTATTATTATTATTATTATTATTATTATTGTGTATAGCTTAAGGAAAGTATGAAAATATATAAACTTTGGCGTTGAAAAATTAAAGGGAAAAAAAGGGAGGGAAAATTGGTTAATTTAGTTGGGTTTTTTTTTTTTTTTTTATTTGAAGAGGGGAGTACAGTTGGTGGTGAGGAAAAGAGGGAAAATGCGATGGTGAAGTGTAATTGCCAGGGTATCAGCCACGTCAATGATATCACACGTGTAAATTTCTCATGCTTGCTCTTTGTTCTACATCCTTCTGTGGGGCCTCCTCTTCCACCTCATCTTCAGCTATTCTTTATGTTGTTGCCTGCCATGGTGGTTTTGCACAATGTTGGATTTAAAAAAAAAAAAGGGACTAAATTCGGTGAAAAAAAAAAATTACTCCGTACTTCGTATTGAGTCTGTATAAGATTAGTGTTATATGATTCTCTCATATAATTTGAAGCTATGGGCTTTTTTATATGAGATTAGGAATGAAAATACAAGAGTTAAAATGTATTTCTCGATATTTGATTGTGGTTGGAAGAGCTAATGTCATTCGTCTAGCAATGAGGTATTTGAGTTATTTTAAGATAAGCATTTTTATCAAAAAAAAAAAAAATAATAACATTAGGCGCAACAAAAATATTGTGTTTTTTTTTTAAACCGGGGATAACCTTATCTAAGTTCTTGTGGATTATGTCACTGATCCCATAATAAGGGGAAGTGATTTTTACACTCCCAATTGTTATTTTTACACTCCCATTAACCTCTCTCAGGTGAGAACACATATTTTTGTGTAATATTTTATCCCTCTCACATGGGGAGTGTAAAAATAAATAAGAGGAGTTGTTGTCCCATACTGACTCCCACACTACCGAATTAATAATAAAAAAAATGTGAAAAATGTGAACATCAATTTTAACGAAACATGTCGGTAATAAATAAAGGGCAAACAATTATCAAATTTTTAGAGAAAAGCACATCTCTTATAAATGATGAATTGTAAAGAATCATCATGATTTGGCCAATTGGTCTCGAAAAAGACGATTTAATTTTACATGCTCGTCCAACAAAGAAATATAACTCTAGTTTAACTTGATTTTTCATAACTAATATAGTTAGTTTGCAAAAAACTCGTTTATTTTTATGATAATAACGGCAGTGTCTTTCAATAATTTGTACATTTCAAGTTAGTAAGATCACCTAATGCGCAATACGAATACACAAGTCAACAAATGGATAACAGAAATCTCAACGTAAAAAACCATCAAGAAAAAAAAAAAAAAAAAAGGAAGAAAACTGAGAAACATAGCGATAAGCTCATAAGCCGATAAGAGTGAGAAGAAAAAGAATCCCAAACCCATAAAAAAGCGTTAAAATATCGCACGATAATTAGAGTAGAGCAAATTATCGAAACATTCCTGAACATCCATATCTCTATTTCTTTCTCTCTCCTCCAAATCTCTTCTGTAAGTTCCTCAATTACTCTTTTCTCTCTCTTTAATATCTCTTTATTTTCTCACTCTATTTTAGCATCTCAAATTGAACTGGGATTTTGCTATAATTTCAAACACGTTACTTATTAATATACTTATATACCTGATCATAATATCATTTGTCAATAAATCATGATAAACTCTTTCTTTCTGTTCACACCAGTTCAAAATTAAAACTCAATTTCTAACTGGCCAAAATTTACATTAGCAAATAGCAAGTATGTAATAATCTAATTTAAATTGGAACTTATAAATTAGGACTAATTCTGTTAAGCTATGACATTATTCGTTTTTTCTGTTAGTAATTAACGAAAACGACATGCTCGTCTCAAATTAATTGGCCACTGGAATATTCATTGACGACGTTAGGGAATTGTATGTTATATACAGTTGGCGAAATATATGACCGCAGTTAACATTGTTTGACCATCAAAATCAAATGTCGATTATAAAAAATGGAACGGAGGAAGTATAATACGATCATTAAGTAAAATGTGTTTTTTGTTTGATGTAATGTAATCTAGTAACCAAGAGAGAAGACTAGCTTGTGTAATTCACTATTTGATTCGATGCTAAGCTTGTATGGAGAAATACCTAAGTAGGAATCATACTTGTAGTGATCCTCGAAAAGGTCGATTTCATGTACTGAAAATCTGAGTTTCTTAGCTGAATATGCTGGTGCTTTTTGATTATATGCAAGGGTTCATATTCGAGAATGGCGGCTAGTGCTAGTATTTCCGCATAATGAACTTGATTTTGTGATGATGACCGAGTTGAGGTGACACTGTTTGCGCTTAAGTTAGGGGGCGGATCCAATTTATAGAATTTGGTAGCATAGGCTATCCTCAAATTTATAGAATTTGGTAGAAAAAGGGTAGAAAAGAGTAGAAAAGGTAGAAAAGAGTAGAAAACGGTAGAAAATGTAGGTTACCCTCCGCATAAGTTACCCCCATTTTAAATTCTTGGGTCCGTCCCTGCTTAAGTTAACATAGTCTCATTTGTGTCATTGAATATCATCATCATCATAATGCCTTGATCTTTCGAGTCATCTTGCTATTGGAATTTCTTGACATCTTGCATTGGATTTTTCTGGCCTTCCTGAGTAGAAAGCATATAGAACATTGTGCTTGATTCGGGAATTGTAAGACTATCCTTGTTGTTATTGTAATGTATACTGGAAAGTAATCTAATCGACAATTTGTACATTAAAAGTGAGGATTTGATGCTCGGGATCCTACTTTGACCTCTTAAGTCTGAAAAATAGCATAATTTGTTGGGTTTAACTCTTAGGTGGAGTTTAGTTGGGTAGAAAACATTTTCCTGGAATGATTATATTAATATAGTTAGCCAATAACTTTCCCAAACAATGTTTTCCCTGAACCAAATTGAGCCTTACACACGAAGCTGTTTCCTGAAGTAAGACATGAATGCTGTTGGTTAAATTTTGTTATGTAAGCTGAATTCTCCTTGTTTACTGATCTTGCGTCATGCCAATGCAGGGGAAAGATTACTATGATGAACAGTTAAACACGACTATGTCAGAAGTAAGTACCTTTATTTTTGCATTCCTGAACTAATCTATCTGCTCCCGTAAACAAAACCTATTATGTCTGCTTGTACTGGATTACCTGAGCTAACCCAAGGTTCTAACATACTGTTGACTCGGAACCCTTAGGAATATAGGCTACCTGAACATAGTATGTAGGCTCTGTGCTAATGTGCGCTTTTTTGTTTTTTTGCCTGCATATTGTTTCAGTTCTTCTTTCAGTGGTTCTGTCTACTTTCTGCTGAAAAAATTATTACTGCTTGAGCATTGTCACTTTTTTGTCAAGTAACATGGTAGTGATATTAAAGTTTCTTTCATTTTGAACTGTTTAAACAGATCAGAACTAACTGTCAGCGTTTTGTCTTGTCGACATGTAGAGATTGATTAGTATTCGTTTCATTGCAGTGGTTCGTGAAAAGGATATTTGCTGGGAGTATGCTGATAGGTTGGATGGGAATAAGGTGAGATGCAAATTCTGTTTAAGGATTCTCAATGGGGGAATTAGTAGATTAAAGCATCATTTATCTAGACTTCCTAGTAAAGGCGTAAATCCATGCAGCAAAGTAAGAGATGATGTCACTGATAAGGTGAGGGCTATAATTGCAGCAAAGGAGGAGATTAGGGAAGCCCCTGTCGCTAAGAGGTTAAAGCTTTTAGAAACGAGTGCACCCGTAAGTATTGCCACCATTAAACCTGTGACTTTTGTGGACACAACATCACCGATTGCGAAAGCGCTTCTTTCACTAAACCAAGTTAGTTCTTGTTCCTCAAATGAGCAAGAGAATGCGGAAAGGAATATTGCTCTTTTTTTCTTTGAGAATAAATTGGACTTTAGTGTGGCCAGGTCTCCTTCCTACCAACTAATGATTGAATCTATAGGGAAATGTGGTTCCGGATTTTCTGGCCCTTCTGCAGAAACACTGAAAACTACATGGCTGGAGAGGATCAAGTCTGAAATGAATGTGGGATTGAAGGACATTGAGAAAGAATGGACACGAACAGGTTGTACTATAATTGCAGATACGTGGACAGACAACAAATCAAGGGCACTAATCAACTTTTTGGTTTCATCACCTTCAAGAACCTTCTTTCACAAGTCTGTGGATGCCTCGTCATATTTCAAGAACATAAAATCTCTGGCTGACTTATTTGATTCTGTAATTCAAGAAATTGGCCCAGAGAATGTTGTGCAGATAATAGTTGATGGTGCTCTCAGTTATTCTGGTATAGCCAACCATATTCTGCAGAATTATGGAACAGTCTTTGTTTCTCCATGCACTTCTCACTGCCTGAACTTAATACTGGATGATTTTTGCAAGATTGATTGGGTCAATAGGTGTATCGTACAGGCACAGACAATTACAAGATTTATCTATAATAATACTGCTTTGCTTGAGCTATTGAAGAAGTTCACAGCCGGCCAGGATGTTATCAGAACAGGAATCACTAAATCGGTCTCCAACTTCATTTCACTTCAAGCAATATTCAAGCAAAGACCCAAATTGAAGCATATGTTCAATAGCCCCGAGTATTCTGCTAACTCTTCTTGTTTAAATAAACAACAGAGCATATCTTGTATAGCCATTCTGGAGGATAATGAATTTTGGAGAGCAGTTGAAGAATGTGTAGCAGTTTCTGAGCCATTTCTAAGAATTCTTAGGGAAGTAGCTGATGGTAAACCAGCAGTCTGTTTCATTTATGAGCTGATGATGAAGGCCAAGGAATCCATTAGAACATATTATATCATGGATGAGACCAAGTGCAAGACGTTCTTAGATATAGTAGACAAGAAATGGCATAACCAGCTTCATACACCTTTACATTCAGCTGCTGCTTTTTTAAATCCATGCATCCAGTATAACCCTGAAGTCAAGTTCCTGACTGCTATAAAAGAAGATTTTTTCAATGTTTTGGAGAAACTGCTACCTACGCCTGAGCTAAGACGTGACATCACTAATCAAATTCTTTTGTTTACAAGGGCAAGTGGAATGTTTGGCTGTAACCTGGCGAAAGAAGCACGAGATACAGTCACACCTGGTATGTATCACGATTCCTGCAGTTTGACCTATTAATAGGTTCTTTATTGATCTGAAAATTTGCTGCTCATGAAGATGTTATTTGTAGATGTACCATATTTCTTTGTAGTGGCCATTATAAAGCTGTGTAATCTCTGGTATATGCATTGAAGCACCCTTCTGTGTTATATTGGTCTTAGGGGACGTACTCAAAGTTCATCTCAAATTGTTGCTTTGGTTAATTGACAGGCCTCACCCTATCACACCGATTCATTCTTCTGGTCCTATTTGCTTATCCTTTAAAGAATTGCTTCCTAGTAATTAGGGTTGGGATCTAGGGAGGTTGAGTGTATGTTGTAAAGTGTTAAAGTAAAGTGTCAAGTTGCCAAACAAATCTATAAGCATCCAACATTTAAGTTGTCAAGCTGCTATCTCAGTCGACTAGGGCAGTATCTAGGGGAGCTTCTGCTTCTTTGTCAAACAAATCACAACAACTATCAATGTCATTACCTTTTACATATGAAAGTTTCTTTAAGTGATTGTCTTCAGTGTAGTGTACAGTAACAGTATACTTCATATCCATTATTGTCTATTTTGTGCCCGTCATTCCGGTTGTGTGATTTAGCATTAGTGGTCAGCTTTTAGCAATGTTGCAGCATTATTGTAGTGTGACAGTTTACATTTTCCTTTATTTAAGCTTGAAGAAGAGGTTTCGCAGTGGCAAGATAGTTTTCTACTTCCGCATTATGATTGTGGCATGTTCTTGCAATGTTATGGTTCCTCACCAAATTTATATAGCTATTATTTGCTTCCCCTGTGTTAGTGTGCCAAGGTCTAAATTTTTATGATGGCAACAGAGCACTAATATTTTTATCTTCTTTTTCTTTTTACTTCTTAAGGAGAATGGTGGGAGCAATATGGGGATTCTGCACCGGTCTTGCAAAAAGTAGCCATCAGAATCCTTAGTCAAGTTTGCAGTACGTCAACATTTGAGAAGCAATGGAGCACATTCCAACAAATCCATTCCGAAAAGAGAAATAAAATTGACAAAGAAGCAATGAATGATCTCATCTATATAAACTACAACCTCAAGTTAGGGAGACCGAAAAACAAGCCTTTTGATATGGATCCTATCCAGCTCGATGACATTGATATGACTTCAGAGTGGGTTGAGGAAATCGAGAATCCGAGTCCAACTCAGTGGCTCGATCGATTTGGCTCTGCCTATGATGTAAGCGACTTGAATACAAGACACTTTAGCGCAGGAATTTTTGGCGCGAGTGACTTTGGCTTGTGACTATATGATACTAGCACTAGGCCATGAGTACATCGTGTCTATCCTTCTCTTCAAATGCTATAGCCTGTAGGAATACTTTGTATCAGCTGTAATGACAGTAAAAGCCTTTGTCTTGTTCCCTTTGCGGACATTATGTAGGTAGTACGTAGGTAATGAACTAATGATGTATATATAGAGGTCTAGTTGTCAGATAGATAGCTCCACAATGAAGATTCAACGGCGTCAATTGCAAATTTCATTTCCATCCTTTTTTTTTTTTTTACACTTTTGTACATAATTGAAACCTGCAGGTTCTTGCATCAAATTGTTGCTGTCAGAATAACAGTCTGCCAATCTATACAATTGGTTTTTAAAATTTAATCCTAAAATCCTCTTCTTGTAACTGATCTGATAGACATAATCTGGTGCAAAGCACAATTGTTATCTGCGTAACAGTCTGCGAATCCTAGATACTGGTTTTAATCCTAAAATCCACTTCGTTAACTAATCTGTTCAACGTGATCTACGACAAAGCATGATTGTTGTCTGAGTAACAGTCCGCTTGAGTCCTAGATCAGCTGGTCTTAATCCTAGAATCCACTTCTTGTAAATGATCTGATTAACATATCCTGCAACGAAAAACTCAAGACACTTACACGACATTCGACAGGAACGGGGTGCAGATAATTCATACACCTGTCAGTGATTATGCAACACTCAAAACAGTACACAAGGAAAATTCAACTGCTAGCTCAACAGAGAAGCAAATTCCGAACTGCCAAAATTGAGTTCCAACATTCTTACAATAGATTTCCAGAAAGAACACCTTCAACATACTCTTTGTCATTCATTTTATCCGAAACAGCAAATTCTACATCAAAGGATCCATACAAGCAATACACAACCAGTCAACCTACAATTTCTACTCCCCAACATAACTTCCAACTACACATCATCCCCGGATCGTCCACTCGGCTCGTACGAAGCCAATCCTTCAGCTATCATTTTCTCCCTGTTCTTCATTTGCCTCTCCACAGCAACCATGTATAGACCTACATAATTCCAACCACAACAAAACAATAATCAAACATTCCCATGAACATAATTAAGAAACAAAATTATATAACAAGAAATGGCGAAAACGGGTAGAAAACAATGCATACCAACTGCACTGCCAATAGCACAAGCCCATAGAATCCTCATTGACCATTTATCAGGTATAGCTCCCCTTGCCATTTTCTTCCCCTATCGAAAAACATGGAGATAAATTATAAGGATTATAGTTAGAAAAATTTCTAAGCATCATATTTGTATGACCCACTATGTTAAATTGCATAGAATCGGGCTTTGGCACAATGGTATCGTTCCCACTTTTCGCTCGTTGGGTACATGGTTCAATTCTTATGTGCGACTTTGTGCGCTCGCTTCAGAATAAAATAGACATGCTAAAATGTATTGAAATTAGTAACTTGTTACTGTGTAAAAGTATAGAACCACAGTGATCCCCACATAAAAATCAAGCATATCAAAATAAATGGATAGATAAAAAGTAGAAAACACATAATCTTAGTAATTAAAATAGAAATAAAGAGACAAATTTGGGTACCTTTTGTTAATAAAGATGATCTTTATCGTGGTTAATTTTGTTGGGTCTATGTTGGATTTTGAGGTTCTGGGTTTTACAGGACTTTAGTTGTATGGATGCGGTCACAACTCACACTAGCTTCTCTCTCCTTTTTTATGTTAAAGTTTACTTTTTCCTTTATTTTTTCTTTCAGTATAACAAGACATACTAAAATAAGTAAGGCAACTAGTAAACGCAGCACGGCTTAAAAAAAATAAAAATGCAAACT
>CAAKMY010035445.1:310-14907 GCA_901111285.1 Corrigiola litoralis | reverse complement strand
TTCCCGTACCGCCGACTTCTCTCCTTCCCTCCGATCAAAAACCACCATCCGATATTTAATCCCTAATATCGACGGTCGAGATTTGATCTCTTATTATATGCGTCGACGCATATCATATGCGTCGCGTATTATAGAATTTTTCCTCATTAGACAGGGAAAATAGGTTGACAAGTATGAAAAAGCAGGAGTCAAATTGTATTAAATGTTATACTAATTTCACCCAAAATAAATCAACCCCTCCTGCCCTTCTTGTCGCTTCATCAAAAGTTCTACTCATTTTACTAAAATCGAGAATTGTGTTTTTTTTCCTGAAACCTGTGTTTCAGGTGATTTAGTAAGTTGAGATTCATCCTGATGTGGGGTGGTCTCGAGTGTTAAGTTTGTATAAATGGATGGTTTGATGAGTTTAATGGAATGCTTATATTTTACAACAACAAAAAAAAAAAAAAGAGAATTGAGTTTGGCTCAATTCAAAATATTGTATTGATTTATTTTGTGAATCTAGTTACGTACTAAACGAGGTATACATTATTCAGTTTTGTTATTTACTAGTTATATTTAACTACTTTCAAGTTTTAATTTTATTATATTTAGTAAATATCAAGTAGTTATATGAATACATTTATTCAAATACCTAAGTTTCATGCTAGCTCAACTTAACTCAAAATAAACATTTCTATTTATTTATTGGGTCAAGTATATATTTCCATCTACTTTTTATGATAGAAAAAAGGTCTCTCCGAGTACTTTTTGAAATATGATGTTCATGTTATCTATATGTGCGCGAAAAAAAGGGGGGATAAACAAAATAACCACCCCCTTTCTCCATCAAAACTTTTGTTGATCGTCTACCTTTTATGATGGAAAGAAAGACGATCTTTCATTTTTTTGAAATATGATGCTCGTATCATTTATATGTGTGCAAAAAGTAAAACAATCACGAGTTAGTTTACATGATTTGACTATAAGTTATAGTCAAATATATAAAATTTTAGAATGAAAAGATGAGTTACGTTTTAATTTTTTTTTGAAAATGGTAATGTATTATTAAAAGCTTACATCGAATTTAGACAGCTCATATTTGTATCATAAAATATACACATTTATTTTTAAACTTCATATATGTGATCATAACTTATGATCAGGCCGCTTGATCCAAATTAATGTCACTCAAAACACTAGATTACAACACACTTTTTCGTTCCATTTTTTCATCAACATTTAGTTTTTGATATTGTTTGAAATCTTAACTATTAATAACTGAAGATATATAAATTAAAGTTTTTGAAAAATATATTCATATGTAAGTATTGTTATTGTTACAGTTTTCTATTAATAAATGAAGAACTATTGATAGTCAATGTATGAAATTAGAAGGCGCAATGTTGAGCAACGAATGGAACGAATGAAGTACATAGGTGCACCATGACGACAACTCTAAAAAAAATTACAAATTACTGAACGCGGCGGTATAACAAGCTGAGTAAATTGGTCAGTTTAGTAATGTTGTAAATTGTGGTCAATTAAGGTAAAAAAATTGATACCTTTAATGTTGTCTTATCTCAATATAAAATTAGACTGTTTCAAACAAGACATTCCAAAGAAACACACAGATCCTAATGGAAAAATAATTAAATCCTCTAAAATTATCGCTAAGAATAATTTATGTTAATGTCATAATTATCACATGATATTATTTCATAATATTCTCATAATATATCTTTACTAATATCGTGATTTGGAATATATAGTATTTTCCTTATATTTCAACTATTGGTTTCTTGTTTCATTCATCACAATCACTTTTTGAAAGTATTTGAAAATGACAAAGTTAGTCTCATTTGCGCAGAAGTATTATCTTTATGTGGGCAAATGTCACATTATACAAGAGAGCATGGGAAGTTCCACTTATCAAGGTAAGCAACTTGCTATATTTTGGTGGAATTCCAAGTGACACGAAATCGTGCAAACCAAACAATATAAATTATCTACTACGTACCATGTAACTTGATGAAAAGTTTTGGCCGATACCGATTTTTCTATTATAAAAACAAAAGGATTTATGTTAGGTCAACGAAAAAATAGTACTACGTATCAATCTAATTTGACCTAGACTTACAAGAAGTATAGGTCGATTTAGTTCCTTCTTTTCTAAGAATTTATCGTAACTAGGATACTAACCTTTATGGAAGTATATTGTATGTTTGTTTCATTAACAAATCTCTATACAAAATCTACCTAGTCTATTGTCAAGTTTGTTGGAAATGGTGGATCCAACACTAATTATGATCGTTAAGTTAGGGAGTTCAATATGCACATTGATTTGTGAACCTTATAGTTACTTGGGGATTACTAAATGTTGTGTTTAGGGAGTTCTAAATAAATTGCATGTTTATTTTATTAGGTGCATTGATTTGTGAACCTTATAGTTACAACTTGCTCATTATAAATAGCAATATATACCAATGTATGCCACTGGAAGCATCAACATTTTTTTCTATAGATTAATAGTCAAGTTCTCTAAGAAAACTCATTAGGAGCTATGTGAGTCCCTTAGGGGCACTCACATCCTCGTACTATCTTACTTCTTTTTATATCATGAATAAACCCCCTTGTGTACCTCCATCTAGAGATAAAATGTTCTCTTGCGAATGCTACGTGCAAAGTAGCTAGAGTATTATCCGTAGCTTCCACACGCAAAGCAATTAGGCCATGTCAAGGCCTATAATATATCCCGGTGGATCGATGTCCTCAAGAAGATAAAGAAACAAAAACGGGCTACTCCACTTGATGAACTATAAAATTGTTATAGAGACTAGCCTAGTCCGACCGAAACTGCATTGTCAATTCTAACAAATCCCCATTCTTAGAGGTGACTAAGATGGAATCGAGCCCTATCGAATGTGGAGTGAGAATTTGGAAATATGGACCCCCGAATCGGATTTGGGTACCTTTTATGCCGGAATGAGTTGTCGGCCAGCGGTCAATAGGTGGTCAACGGCCCTTGACCGGTCAACAAAGAAAGGGAGGTGGGGAGGAGGAAAGGGGATAGGGAAGAAAATCAAGGAAAAGAAAAAGAAATTGTAACGGTGCATCCTCACCCTTGAATCTCACCTTTAAGTTTTTTTTTCTTGTAAAACTCTTCAAGTAACTTAGTAATTACATAGTACATAGTTGATAGAATAAGACGTAACTACATAAAAACTAACGGACATCCTTATTAAGGGCATTTTAGGTCGAAAAATCGTCCTCAGGAGTATTTTGACTTTTTTGAAAAAACACAGGAGTATTTTGACTTTTTTGCAACACTTCAAGGGTAATTAAGAGAAAATCCCTTTAAGAAAAGAATGTGCACCCAAGGCCAAGAATATGTACTCTCATTTTAGGTTGATTTATGAATGTTTTAGTCTTTTTCTTGTATATCTTTATAAAAGACGTGGTTTTGTTTGAAGAAAACCGTACTAGAGCGAAAGTACGTAAAATAATAGATAAGACACCAAGTCCCACTAGTTATTTCTTAACGAAATCATTGAAGAAACCAAAAGAGTTCTCCATGTGTGTATACAAAAACGGCAACAAAGTCCTATCATGCTCCTTTATACATGTATGAACCCTGGTGACGTACTCAGTATCTTTCCCATAGAGATGAGATGCACAAGCTGCCTTGTATGCCATGAGCTTCCAGTCACCTGAAGAAAACAAATTCTTCAACAAACTAATCGAAGAAAAATGTCATAAAAAAAAACTACACTGTCTAGAAACATTACAGAACAGACCTAAATGAGGTAGCAGTTGTTCAGTCTAAAACCGATATTTCTAAGACAATCACACTTTAACTTTCTTTGAGAACACGACTCCAATGTTATACAAAAACCAATGAAAAAGTAAACTTGAGTGGAACACTTCAACTGGGATTTGCTCGTCTTCTTCCTCTGACACATTAATGTTGCGAAAAACATTAAAGTGATCTACAACATTGAATGCCGAAAGACACCCACTATGTACCACAAAGTACGACAGCTAAGAGGATTTCAAATAATACCTGTATCCACTTCAAACGACAGAACTTGCTTGCTAAAATGACGGGTCAACCACCATCTACAACGAAGTTTCCAAGTCTTCCCTGACAACCCCTCCACAAACATGAGAGGTATCTGACTGAAACGAGTAGTGCGTCTTTGCTTATTCTCAACTTGCTCCCCATCCATACAAAATGACATTCTGTCTTCTTCACATTGGGAGAGTTTAAGCAGACAGGAAGCAAATTCCCTCCATGCAATGTGATATGTGTACGTCGCTTCCAAGTGCAGCGCAATCATCTCTACTAGACGTTCAGGTGCATACTCTCCTGAAAGAAAAGAGTTATTAAATAAAGTTATGACATAGTGATCCGATACACCAGCAAAACAGATACAGCCATCGAAGGAACAGGTGAAGAACCCTCAAGGGTCATCGTATGTTGTTGGTTTAGAACTTTCAACAAGGTACAAAAGAAGATAGAAGGCAACGATACAAAGTTAATGCATAAATGCAAAGCAAGCAGTAGCAACTATACGAATCGGCAGAAAGTCAGCAGCTTGTATCCATAAACTCAGACATCACAAGCTCAATTGTTAGTTCTGCCCTTCTGGTCCTCATCCTTCTTCCAAGAATTGCACTCAAAAAATCAAAATACAAGTAAAACAACCTTTCAGCTGAGCAAACAAAGAGGCAAAAGGAGCACCAACCAATCCCTCCGGGACCAAAAGGAAAGAGAGAGCTAACAGATACCCCTACAACCCACTTTACAAGACAAGGCCACTTCCACGGAAGAAGTCTTCTTTAAAGGCCAATCAACTGACAATCAAATCAAAACCAAACCAAACCTACTTACACGGCACAAGGTCAACGTATAAAAGCAGTTCTCCCTAAACTATACTCCGACGCGTCTTTGACCATACACTCGGCTGGAGCCTTGAATAGTTTCTCACATACATGATTGGTCAATGTCAATAGCATACATTTAATATGCTAGTAACAGGTCTGCCAAAAGAGCAACAAGGTTAACCAAAGAATTAGGATGATTTCAGAAAATGACCAAAGCTATTATCAAGTCCCACATCCAATCAAGTCCATTGCTAGAACTGAAAAGACCTTCTTGACTAATATATCCCCTCCAAGTCCAATTCATGGTTAAAGCTATCAAGTTGTTGCAAGGAAGAATGGTACCAGACCCAAATGTCATGTTTTGTTGGTAAGGTTGCCATTAAGAACTTAATAAAGCCCAAGCTAAGAGATCTCCGAGGTTCCAGATCATCAAATCCAACCAAGGCTTTTGATTTCTCAACTTCCAAACCTCCTGGAATCAGGAGAGTGAGACTAAGTAGAAAAGGTCCTTTGCCACTGGCACCACCAAAGGGTACTTGACCCACTATCTAACCTTCTCCAACCATCACCACCTCACTCTACTACTTTGCCCGCCGCCCCTAGCTCATCTGTCACAAACACCAATATTGCTGATAAACAATCCCTTTTATGATCTACTGACCCATTGTCTTAACTTTGCTGATCTATACTCATTCCATCTTCTCGTCCCTCAACTATATCTACAGACTTTTCCTGTCTTGCCTACTGGAAAAGGACTAAGGCAGCATGCCCAACGATCAAAAGCGGAGATATACAGGTGGTTTTCCTGAAACAGTGAGTGTTAAGCAATGCACAGACGGTAAGCGAAGCTAACAAGAAGACAGAAAGCACCGGGAATATATCAAGTTAGTTAAAGGGGACGCGAAAGGAGACAGGAGTGTTAAGAAGGCACTGTAAACTGGAGAGGTGATTGCAGACCCAGAGGATGGCTGGGAGCTACAGACTGAGGAAATCAGAAGGTCGGATTTCTAATTGCAAAAGAATGTTCAAGTTTCGAGTTATAATTTTGTCAACCAAGCAATTGTTTTATGGATTGGTTTCAGGAACCATCTTATCTTCCAATGGTATTTATTCTTAGCCAGATCCCTTGTTTGAAGCTAAACCAAAGGGCACTACAGTGATGAAACCTCCTGGTTTGATCTGAAGCCAAACTACTCTACAGAAGTGGTGAAAGATTCATAGACAAGATGACAATCTGTACACTAATATTTACAGAAAACAGAAAAAAGCTAAGGACAAGGAGAAGAATTAAGCGAGACAGAGGACATCAATCAGTTGATTTCATCACCAAATTTGCAATCACTAGTTTAGCAATTCACCAGATAGATATCAACACAGAGTAGAAAAGATGTTTAAGTGAGCGAACTTCTTCTAGTAAATATAGAAGAAAAGGAAAAAGAAGAGCTACTTTTAGAAACGTTAGAGAGAGAGAGACACCTAGAGTGAGCTAAGACTAAGATATCTGAGATCTGATATTCCTATCTTTTTTATATAGTTATGCCTCCATCTTTAAAATACTTTTTAATTACCTTTTAGTCAATCTACACTTTCCAGCTATTCACCAAGACATTTCTATGATACTTCTGACAAATGCTTAAAAAGCTATCAGCTGGCTTAAGCCCGTAAAGCACACCTAACTAACTCTGTGGTCTGAAAGGGCAGAGAAAGTCAGTCTGCTCTGAGAAGACCTGTCTGACTTCCACGACTGCCCTCCACCACAGTTGTGAAACTACGCAACCATCCCCTAAGAAGAAGAAACCCAACACCGATTACGACAACCTCCATGATCATGCCCAGGATGGAGCCAGGATGTGTAATCAACTAAAACTATCATATGTCAATTACTAGACAAAGCAAACAGATTACACTTGGGGAAGATACATCAGCAGTTACAAAAATGTCAGTTCAAGATTATACTGAGTAGCTGACAAAAAATAATGAAATTGAAGACCAAGATCAGTATAAAAGAATGCTTACCTCTTTGATGCAAGTCTACCAGTCTTGTCAACGAATGCCGACACGTAGGGTCCTTCTTCATGATATCCTCAAAACATGAGGATAGCTCCTCATAATTGTAGCCATCAAAACACTCGCAAAGACGAGCCCTCAATCTGATTAAGCATAAAAAATATTACTTATTTAGCTGGGATGACATAAATGTGCTACAAAGCGCAATTGTGCTAATACATAACTAATTATTGATTAAATTCTCAAATTGTCTCTACTGCAGAAGTAGGTTACAACCCACATATGAAATTCCAAATTAAACATGTAAAAATTACCACTTAGTCAGGAAATATAGATCTTAGAGACCCGATTTGGACAAATGTCCAACTTACATGCTCAATGACTGGGGTTCATAATGAATCTTTTAAGGTTTTGACCATATTCCTTTCACTTATCCCACCAAGAGCTAGAAAAACGTATGCGGAGACCCTCACGTAGAATGATGAAGTCATTCCAGTCTTAAAACCATTTGTCTTGCCTTTTATAGCAAATCAGAAACACCTTGCAAACTGGTCTGACACAACTCTTCTATAAAGACAGACCCCCTTATCAATCACAACAACCAGTGAGACAAATGGGATGATAGCCCCACTCAAGTAAAAGAGAAGATGAGGACAAATAAGTCAAACAACAAAGACCTAGTTATACCACAGCATAAGTTAATGGAAATTTAGCGACCGAGCTAAAATCTAAGAATGAGGTGCATGATACTAAAACACAAGCCATAAAAAGTATAGAGCTGTAGTGTTGTACATCAAGAAATGTTGAAAACACTATCCAGGCACCAGGATCCCGAGACCGACCAACCAATCATGTATGACTAGTCATATTTAAGCTGCTGCATACTCATAACTAGGACCACTAAAATTAACCATAACATAAAATGTTTAGCACTACTAACTCTCAACATTTTTCTACCAAACAAAGCAGAATAAATACCCTCAACATTCAAGAAAAAAGTTCAAGCTGAATCATATAATTCATGACATTGCCTGATGCGCTCAAGTCGAAACTTTCCAATACTGAAAACATATTTCATATAGCTAGGCAAATAAAAATTATATGCTTCAACATATATGTTCTTTGACTGCCATCAGAGAAAAACAAGTGAAATTTATATGATCAAACTATACCAGGCTACCAGCATCTACATCAACTTTGATGTTTTAAACGATGAAATGCAAAAAGCCCACCCTTCTACACACTACATAAAAACCCCAACTAAGTTAACCTCAACAACATGATTTTCATTCCTCCGAAACACCTCATCTTTACATGGTCACTAAGCTGACTAACAAGCAAGATCGTTACCTATAAGGAAGCACTGAGTTAGACTTATTGCAGAAATTCTTAAGAACTAGAAAGGCTTCATTAACTTGGTCACCAAATAGCAGCAGCTGAAAAAAAAAAGATAAAGTAAAGACAATTGTAAATAATATATAAACAATATCCAACAATGTGTCAACATAATGGGAATTACTTATGACATTACCTTTTAATCTTCTTAATATAGGTCAAAACAAGCAAAACAGTTACTGATGATGATCATGTCCTTACAATTGCACACAGTATCGTTTACATAATCACAAATACATGTTTACAAGATCCACACCAATATAGGGATGGTAACCAGTCAAATTCAGGCCAGATTATCCAGCGTCCAAATCCAATCTACGTCTACTCATGAAACTTCCAGTTGCATTCGTATCAGCGGCCTCATCTAGGTGGGGTGAGACTTCTACAAAAGTTTGACAAGATTGCATCACTATGTTATGTTTTTTTATCTTTTAAGTTATCTAGATAACGAAATTAGTAGTTAAAATGAGAATAAAGTAATATTTTCCATATGTATAAGGCATGTGAAATTAATTGTCTATTTTCTATTTCTTTTTTACTAAAAAATGAGGTGGCAGCAAAAATTGCATTTAGACCAGACTTTGGTTTGTAATTGTTCAATCAGATAAAGCTGATACCGCTTCAGGTTCATATTGGACTTAAATTTTAGATTCAGACCATCTACAATGAGATACCAGAGTTCCAGTCTCAAAGCTTTCTATACAAGTCTTAAAGCTTTCTACTCAAGATCCTCATTGGAGGCAGGACTCAATTTCAACCAAATCTACTATTCCTCTTATCGTCCTCAGTCCTACGTTCTGTAGATTAGGATTAATTGAAGAATGACCCCACCCTTCCCCACATTTACAATGCAGGAGGTTTAGCAACCTACAGGGTCATGAACACTAATGCATGACAGTGACAGACAGACTCGCTATGTTTCTTGCACATAAGACATGCATCCACGCTAAGAGCGATACTAGCTCTAAGACGTTGGAGAATATCATTACTATTAAATCTCCCAAGAGCCATAGTCAATCAAAATGTCCACTCCTAAAGGAGCTTTAGTCTTCCACATACTGCTCACAACAAAAAGAAGTTCTCGGCCTTGTCAAAAACATAAATTACCTAGAAGTTTACAACTGAAGGATAGGCCTTAGAATTTCCAGGATGCTCTGTCAATTGCATATTCTCCAACTTAGCAACTTAGGCAACAGGTTTGGCCACTTCCCTCTAGAGTAGAAAACGGAAGCCATAACACGATGGAGACTAAAGATAACAACGGGAAAAAAAATGCCAGAAGGCAATCATCAAAATTTCACACATCTCAAGATCTTTAGTGTTTCTCCGATCCCTACTACATTATATATATCAATAAAATAGATGCATTTTGAAATATGGGAGATGAAGTTTCAAAAAAATTAAAAAATCCCCAGTTCCCAACCCATTACTCAAAAAACTCTTATGTACTATGGACACTCGGACAGTTCGATGCCATTATTTTTTTTTTTTTTGGTACATAGTCCGATGCCATAATGAAATAGTCTCAAGGACTCAAACAATATCCCTCACAAAGCTGAGATTCATGCAGCACATGACCAAAACCCGCACTCCTTCAAACTTTGGCCTGTGAACCACGCCCAATCAACAAGATGGCCCCTCTCATTGTCACCCATACCCAATTATATCATGGTTTTGTTTCCGTCCCATTTACCACCGCTCCTTAGAGGTCAAATAATAATTAGAGAGGAAAGCAAAAACTAATCATTATAATCCAGCACCCTAAAGAGATATTGGCTTCTTGCAACCCTATAGACGCTAAGCCCCCCANNCCCCTCCCCCCCCCCCCCCCCAACAAAAAAAGGAAGGAAGACCGAAATAAGTAAGTGGCCAAACAAGATTTTGGCAGCCAACCACACCACCCAACCCTTCTAACATCAGCTGATTGACATTAATAACATTATACCAACCAAATCACATTTACCGATATTGATCTCAAGTCTAATGACAGAGACAAGTTCAAAAATATGTAGAATTAATAGGATAGTAGAAAGAAGCCTATCTCAGCTGCAAGGAACATTGTCATTCGCAGGTCGAAGATGGATCATTCACATGTAACCACTTCCTACCAACTCAATCCCCTCAGGCATCAATAACACCAACATCAGCCGCCACCTTATTTAGTATCCTACTAATAACATCAACAACCAAAGTTCACAAGATAGGCGATGAAAAACCGCTAGTTTCAAACCTAGTAAAAAAATGAAACACTCCCTCGAAGCTTCATTAACAAGAACAGAGGAGTAATGCATTTTACAAACCACCTCACATCTACAAGAGGTCTCCACGCACATGTCTGAACTTGAGGGAAAATGATGAGTTTAAGTTCAAAATGGCAGAAAGTTACTTTATGTCAACGCTAAAGAATGATTTGCTCTTACTCTATCAAGAATTCTACCCAAGTACCTCTCAGTTCTCAGCCCACTCACTAATGAATATTTTTTGTTTGTCTATAAATCGGCAACAAGTAATTTCGGGAGCACTGCAGCGACTGTTATGAGTCTAATTGAATAGGTATGTCTCATTAGAAGTCACTGCAAGGAATACTAAAGTGAAAACTTAGCGAAGTCACCCAAGATAATATAAACTTTGACCACAGCAACATTCACATTGACCAAGTTCACAATACCAAAATAAAAATAAACGCTGAAGTACTGTTATGCGAAAATCCCCTGATTATTAGTGTATCCAGATTAAAGGGAGTACCTGTATAAGAGGAAGTAAGGCTGCTTCTGAGATTGGAGGTGAAGACTCAAGAGCAAGCTTCAAGTACTTTAAAGCATCCTTGTAAAAATCACTAGAAAATCCTCTATGGGAAGAGAGAAAGTCTTCCATGTCTGATGGGAAAGGCATTCTCAAAGGCAACAAAGATTCCAAACCTGTTTAGCAGGACAAGGACAATTAAATTTTGCCAGGAGTAAAGTAAGTGACTTAATTTGCCCATTTTCATTGCTAGTCCATAATAATGAACTCATAACCCAGGAGGGTATAATCACAAGTATAACTCACAAAACCATACCATCAAGAAATGAAATTTAAGGCAACAGCTCTAGATATTAAACCACTTTGGTTGCCCATACAGGGAATACGATATCAGTGATTAAGGATTCAGCATAAACCTAGATTACTTGCATCATAAAACTTGGGTGGTATTCAAAGCTAAAAGTCAATAAACAAATACTCCCACCTCCAAACTGTCGCCTCCCCCTAGTACCATTGCAACAAAGACCGCCACCAAACCCACTACCCCCTTCTACCAATAGAAATTTAACGGCCCACTGAAATGGAATGCTTGACCAAGAAAAATTAATTGGTACTTTAAGCTATAAGTGAAACTGCACCTTCAAAGCACAATTTTGACTAATTGTATTACAGAGTAAATGACCAAAATTTGTGCAGTACCCTTAGTGAGTTATAGAGTATAAAGTCCTATGACATACACGAAATATAGTTCATTACCTTCATGGGTGGCTGTGTAGGTAAATATAACAAAGGGAAGAGGTTTAAACTCACCATGGACATTGAAGGTATTGAAATTATGAATTTGGCCATAACGATCTTGGACAGAGCCATCATTTTCTTCACTGGTTTCAACAGAGTTCATATGGAAGCCTTGTGAATTAAGTGACTGGTTATGGTGCACTTGTGGGTGAGCATAGGCTCTAGAAGCTTCTCTGTTTAGTTCTTGATTCAAATTAGCATGATCATCCTTATCATTGACCACAGACGTCTCTGTATTATAGGGCAAGTTCGAACAAGTCTCATCAATACTAGCTCCATCCTCCCCTTTCATGTCTTCTATTTCTCCAAAGGAATTATCTTCCACCGTCTCCGACTCCATAGGCATGCAGTGCTCATCTAAGTTTCTTCGACGCATCTCATCGACGAGATCAGAATACCACAGCTCATAATTGGTCAACCCTATGACCAGATCAGACATTGGGTCTCTTGAAGAATCACTATCCTGTTGGGGCCTAGAGGAAATAAGCAATAAATTCACACACATCAAAAAAGAGCCCCAAAGACGTAAGTTGAAAAAGCAAAGAGCAATAAGGCGTAGACATTATAAAGGCAACTCACTTCACAAAGCTCCAGGACAAACATAATCTGGCCAGGTTTCTAATATTACAATAATATAAGCAACAGATAGATAATGCAATAATATTAAGCCAATAACACAATTTAAAAACAGGACATGGTCAGAAGGATCACAATGCATTTGCTGAAAAAATGTCGCCATAGAAATTTTGCACTCTTCATTAGTAGACTAACCTTCACTTAAAGGAAAGAAGCTGTTTACAAAAAGAAATGTTCTGTATTACCATTGACCCATTGAGTGATATTTAGAGACTAAAGGTAGGACTAAGTCAAAATGATTCACGGAGGTCTATTGTTATTTCATTTATTTCTATATAGGATAAACATTATTGAAGAACAAAAAATAAGTGCGCTACAGCAAAAAAGAGAAACCCGTCCACAGAATGACACCATAGAGACGTTAGATACAGAACCATGTCATACATGCAACACACTTTAAGATATCTCAAACACTTCTACCATTTCTTTCTATCCATATAACCCAACAAGTAGCTAAACATTGCCGGCCTCCGTATAGAACTTCTTCCAACATTCTTTCCAAACTTTATAAAGGTTGCCTGCAGATCCATCCGAAGGTGTTCTGTTGTTACCTGTTTCCATTAACAGGTTTGCAAAATCTGATTTCTAACAAGCTGATGGGGTCACCTCTTATGAAGAAACCTTTTTGCAAACATTTGCCCTTAATGCTAAAAGGTTCCACAGCATTACCTACTAGGCTACTACAACGGTTAGTATAATTCCAAATCCATTACTAATTTATTGTGACATTTATTGATATTTAGAATATTCTAATGCTATATAGCGAACTTTTAGATGCTACATAACTAAGTTTTAGATGATATATATTGACTTGAATACTAAACCTCTTAGTTGGCACATTGTCTCATAGAAAAAGTAAACAGTTGCATTATACCTCTTCGAAGCATTGTAGGCAATCTCATGCTTTTTTTGTGTAAGGTATGAGAGAATGTAGTCCAAGGTTACACACCTATCCTGCCAAATAACACTGATTAAGAATCCAAAATTAATAATTAAATAAGGAAGATTAGAAAGAACATATCATACAAACTTCAGAAGTAAAAACCATTTTAAGAGTTGGAGAGATTTCGTCAAGAAAAACGGAAGTGTATGAAAGGAGGGCAAAGAGTTGTCTATCAGCTAACGAGCAACAAAAAAAAAGCATGTACATCATACTAAAGACTGTTTGAGAAATACACGCGAGGCGGCCCCCACAAAGTGAAGCAAGAAAGGCATCTTGTCAAGAAAGCCACAGAAAGGTTCCAGAGTCCAGACTCCCCAGGAAATATTAGTAACATCATCCCTTGGTTCGTTATATTGTATTTAGTTATTTATAGGTAATAAAAAATGCTACACCAAAATTTAAAGCCATGGAAGCCAAACATTTCTTTCAACCGAATCCAAAACCAAAAGTGAACAACAAAAATCCACAGGAGTGCCCAAAATAAAATAAAAAAACACTGGGAAATCCAAACGAAGAGCTCCTATCCTCACAAAAGCACATCATATAGAAAAAGAGCATATGACAAGAGCTCAATAGTGGAGCTCAGAGACCTTCAACCATAAGTTAGCAAATACTGACCCAACCGATTGGTCGACCCAACCGATTGGTCGACCCAAACCTGACAGAAAATCTCTAGGTCATGGACAGATTTTGTTTTACCAGAAGCCCTAAAAACTTGCTAAAAGCAACTAAAAAATGTGTCTGAGCCAACAGTCAACCCAACCTGTCTAATACTGAACCTGAATTCGCACAATTGACCACACCGCCAGAATTGCCAGGTCTACATATGATGTATCAAGATAACAGTTGTGACTTGGGATACTATAACTGATGCCTTTAACCACTCCCTTTGCCATTAGCCTATCCACTAAGTTGACAGCTTAGATTGACCAACGGAAATAGTCAGCCTTCATTAAAAAATAACCTAGCCAACGGGCTTCTGGTTGAATCCATTCTGAACCCCTCTTACAAGACAAAAGACAAGAATCTGTCCCTCCAAAAAGTACCCAATAAATCTCAGAAGGTAGACCATTCCACCAGCTTAGTACACATGATTCACCTTTATTAAGGAGCTAAGCTAAACTTACTCATCCATACAATGCAAATTATAGTGGTTGGAGCTATCTTATCCCAATCATGAGGTTGGGGGTTCGATTCTTAACTGCGACTT